>JAQZBX010097938.1:0-11633 GCA_029593785.1 Cabassous unicinctus | reverse complement strand
AGTTGGGTTTGTTTGTTTTTCATTTTTTTTGCTTGTTTGTTTTGTTGTTGTTTACGAGGCACTAGGAACCGAACCCAGGACCTCCCATGTAGGAAGCAGGTGCTCAACCACTTGAGCCACATCTGCTCCCTCCCAAATTCTCTTTTAACATTCTCACCCCTGTCCTCCCCTGCTTTCTATAGCCAGCTTCTTTGCTTCCTCTCCCTCTTGCTCTCTCTCTCCCTTTACCTCTCTCTCTCTCTCTGTCTCTTTTCTTATACAGAAGAAATAGAAGGAGGCACAGTTTTGAAGCACAGTTTGGGTATGTTTTCTTGGTCTTTATGATTGTGTTTTAGCCTTTTTTCAATTGGGAACTTTTCTCTTCACCAGAGTTAGAAATAAAATTGAAGATATAAGAAAGCTTATGAGTTTTAGGATGTGGTTCTCAGGTAACATGAGTTGCTATTTGGCCTTCCTGGTTTAATCAAAGGGTGTTGCCAGTTTCTTTTTCTTTTTTTTCTTTTCTTTTCTTATTTTTCTTAGTCATTCTGTCTTTGAAATAGAGATGGCACATGGCTGTGGCATAGGACAGAGCTCTTCAAGAAAAAAATAAATTTTAGCAACTGATTCCCATTCTTCAAATGAAATCTGTTGCAGAATCCAAATATGTAAAACAGATGGAACTACATCTGATAAAGCAGGGGTTAGAGACCATGTCTGTGCGCTCTCTCGCTCTCTCTCTCTCTCTCTCTGTCTCTCCATTCTCTGCAGTTGCCTCTGAAGCAGCCTTTAAAGGCCATATGAAGGGAGGTTTAGGGAGTGGGGCATATGGGAATCTCCTATATTTTTATGTAACATTTATGTAATCTAAATATCTTTTTAAAAAATATATTTTAAAAAATAATAAAGGCCATATGAAAATCCACTAACTGGAATTGTTTCTTCCGTACTTGGGTGATCTGGGTTGGGGAAACCCTTGGCTCTTCTACCTCAGGATTGTACCTCACTCTGCACCTCAGCCACAAGGCTGCCAACTCAGGTTAAAGAGACCAGAATTCCCCCAAACCTTCTCACATCCTGAATGACTGTTAAAAGGAGCTTTCTCTCAGAGAGTGTTAATAGAGGAAGTACCATAGACAATAATTAACTTGTTTCTTTCCAATTACTTTATCATAAATGTCTGGGCTTTGTTCATGTTATTTTTGAGATCACTAAGAATAAAATACTGTATTGTGAACATAATTAGATTTTATAAAATCCAAAGACTGTTGAATTGTATATGGTTTATCTCTTCATGAAATAATTATAACAATTTAGGAGATGATGTTTTAATGGGAAACATCTTGGCAGACAATATTAATTTAAAATAAAAGAAGCAATTAAAAACAATTTATGGATCTCTCTTGAGTAGAAGCATGAAACCAATATAAAATAATTGGATTCTGATCCACGGAATGGATTGTGAACAACTTTCTAGGATGCTATAGTGTGGCAATCTGGTATTGTTTATGAATTCCAAAAACAGACCATGTTTGTAAACTGGTCTGTTTCTCTGGGCACATCAGATTGGATTGGATTCAGAGGTTTCACTCTTACTTGATTAAATTATGATTAAGGCTTTGATCGGGCCACGTCAGTAGGACTTTAAGTCCCCACCCCCTTGGTGGGCAGGTACTCACAGAGAAACCGCATCTCTGAAAAGAGAGGTTGGAGTTTTGAGCTGGAGCCCCTGGAAGTAAACACACAGGAGAACACAGAGCAGTAGAGATGGTTCCATAAACACGGCAGAGGCCCTGGGAAGAGAGACGAGCTGTTCGCCTGATAGTTTACAGCTGACCTTGTGGAGAGAGAAGAGCAGCTGAGCTTGGAGAGAAATGAGCCCTGGGAGAGAGACGAGACTTATCCCAGCCTACAGCTAGTATTGGAAGAAGCTGGGACCATAGAGCATTAAGAGGCGGAGGAAGCCTGAACCCTTGCAGACTTTGGCAGCCATCTTGCTCCAACATGTGGCAACAGACTTTGGTGAGGAAAGTAACTTATCCTTTATGGCTTAGTAACTGTAAGCTTCTACCCCAAATAAATACCCTTTATAAAAACCAACAGATTTCTGGTATTTTGCATCAGCACCCCTTTGGCTGACTAATACATATAGTTAAGGCAAAATCACAAGGAACTGTTCCAAAGCTTTGATTGAATGTTGTTACGTCTCTTTCTACTGCTAAGATCACACTGTTAAACCTCAATTAACATTTCATGCTGGGACTCTCTTAGCTATTTTTTGCTAATTTCATTTTTCAGCTTAATTTAGGATTAACATTCTGCATCTTTTATATCCAGAATTTCCACCAATTATCTGAAGATGCACTCCCTTTATGCTTATGTTCAGGAATAAAATTATCTAATTCTCCATAATTAGCATTTATAAACAAATCAAAAACTTGTTCTTACATGGTACATTTTTGTTTGGGGTATAAGAGGGTTCTGGCCTAGCTTTATGAGAGGGGGAAAAAACTAAACTGAAGAATAATATTACAGAAACATAGTTCTTTACCAACAAGATCATTAGTTCAAAATTTCAAACCAAAGAAAATGCACTTTTTAACCATGAAGGGATACCTAAAATTAGTGACTCAGTCAGAAGCACAGGAAGGAAATCATAAATAGTCAAACACTGGAAGCCAAGTGTGAGATACGGAAGTCAATAAACCTGACTGTTCACATCCTGTGAAACAGGGAGAACAATAGTAAAAAAAAAAAAAAGAAAGAAAGAAAAATTAAAACAGCTCTTTCATTTTTATTTTTAAACTATACTTGTAACTCATGAAAATACACTTAAAAGGTAAAGCAATATCATGTAAATGGAGTAAAAAGTGGCAGAAGAAATACCCCTGCTTTCCACTCTCCAACACCATCATTAAAGACAGTGACTCTCAAGACTCTCAACAAGTTACAGTTTTGCCCTTCCAGTTGTTTTTTCCTTTTTTTTTTTTTTTAACTTAAATGGTAAAATATGGTATTGTTCTTTGATTTGCTATTTTCACCTATTTTCAGTATATCCTGGAAGTCTTTACATGTCAATACATACAGCTTCACCTTATTAAACAGTTGTATAGTATTCTCTCATTAACGGGCATTTAGGTTGTTTCCAATTTTTTGTTACTGTAACTAATCCTGTAATAAATAGTCTTGTACATATCTTTATACATACATGATATTTATGTGTGTTGGTGGTAGGGGTGGAGGAGGGTAATAGATGCCTAAATGTGGAATTGCTAGGTCAAGGGATAAAAGCATTTACATTCTGGCAAATATTACCAATTATTCCCCCCAAAAAACTTTGCTAATTTATAATCCTACCAACTCTGTATAAGAATGAGTATTTTCCCATCACAGTCTGATAAACTCTGAATATCATCAGTATTTAAAATATTTGCTCATCTGCTGGGTGTCTTATTTGCAACTAAAAAAAAATAAGGTTGAAATTTTTCTCATATGTTTATTACTCTTTCTCTTTATTTCTTTTTTTTTTTTAATTTGCCCTTTTCATATTCTTTGGCCATTTTTTCTATTGGGTTGTTGGCTATTTTGTTAGTCATTTGCAGAAGTTCTTTACATATAATCTTTTCTGTTATATATGTTCCAGTACTTTTCCACAACCTGTTTGTTGTTGTTGTTGTTGTTGTTTTGAGGTACTGGAGCCAGGGATTGAACCCAGGATCTCCCATGTGGGAAGCAGGTGCTGAACAACTTCAGCCATATCCGCTCCCCTGTTTGTAGTTTTTTTTCATTGTTTCCTTTTGCCATATAAATGTCTTAAAATTGTATGTAGTCAAATCTGTTGCTAATTTCCTTTATAATTTCTGGGCCATGTATCATGTGTAGCAAGACACATTTTTCAGCTAGAATACTTAGTGCTCTCATGAAGCAATAGGAAAACAGTGGGCATTAGAAGCCCATGGTTCTGATTAGAATCCTGCTTTCACAGATCCTAACAATAGTTTCAGCAAGCTCTTAACTGCTCTAGGATTTTGTTTCTTCTTCTTTAAAAAGAAGACCACATTAATACCTTCCCATGCCATCTGTTGGGAGGATTAAATAAAATAACCTATCTGAGCGGGCTGGCACAGTACTTGATGCACAGTAGGCATTGAAATTTTGACATCGCAAGCATGAGAATTCTAGGTACCTGAGAGGAGAGAGGCAGAAAATGTCAGGGGACTGGTGGAGTGAAGAAGAGGTGAGGAAACAGGACTAGTAAACTCTAAAATCATGCAGGATAGTTTTTGTCCACCTATTAAATAGCACCAACCCTAAATCCTATCATATCTTGACTTTTTGTTTTAGTGTTCCAGATTTCATAGTTGGGGATTGAATCATGTCCCCCACAAAAGGCATGTTCTGTAGGTGTGAACCATCTGTAAACAGGGTCTTTGAAGATGTTGTTAGTTAAGGTGTGCTCGAAATGGCTGGAGTTCTTATAAGCAATGAAAAATGAACACTGAAAGAAGAAGCCACAGGAAGAAGCAAGAAGCTGGAACTCAACAGAACATGGAAGAGAAAGGATAAGATGCTGCCCGTGTGCATCGCCATGTGATGGAAAAGCCAAGGACCAAGGATCACCAGCAGCCAGACCCAGAATACCACAGTCTTCAGGAAGAAAGCATTGCCTTGCTGATGCCTTGAGTTTGGACTTCTCCCAGCCTCAAAACCATGAGCCAATAAATTTCCATTGTTCAAGCCAATCCATTGGATAGTATTTGTTTTAGCAGCCAGGAAACTAAAATAAAAGTAAACATGGAAAATTTGATATTCCTTTGATATTGGTTGATGTGAAACTTTTTCCAAATCTTTTTTTATCTGGATTTAAGTGAAGTTTGGCACTCATTTTATTTGGAGAGTCAATGTATGAGATTTATTTTATCTTGGTTACTAAAATTGGAAATCTCTTGTGTTTCATTAACTGAAGAGATTTTTAAAGGATTTTAAAAAGCTTCCAGCTGCAAAGAATTTGCAGGTTTGTTTTCCTTTTTCAGTATTTTCAGTATTCACTGCACATCCCATTTTGTTTGTTATTTTGGAGGTCCCATTTGATTGAATAGGGGGAGCATGTACAGAATCTGCCTGTGAGGTAAGGGAGGGAGCTTGCTGATGCCCAGAGTAATGTAGAAAGTCAATTCTAATGTAAAACAAAAATACTTTGGAAATACAATAGATAATATATTCAATCCATCCTCATCACTTTAATGAAATGATGAAGGTTATTAAAAGCACTCTTTTAAACTCTATGTTGTTTGTTCATTTCCCCCTTTTTTTAGTAAGCAGCAGAAACACTCAGAAACAAATTTCCAGAAAAGCACAGAGAGCTACAAATATAGCCAACGTTGCAAATAGATGGACCAAACTTTCTTTCTTTTTTTCTTTAAAGAGCTTGAAATAAGGTCAAGTAATCAGGGTTCTTGAATTTCAAATCTGCCGCATGCCAAGTATGTGACCTTGGGAAAATCATTGGAGTTTCATGTTCTTTCTTCTTGTCTTATTTTCTGGGACAGGGACACAGATCTTAGTGTTCTTGTTTAAGAAGCAGTGAACTATGTTCACAACTCTTTCCTCATTGAAACACTGTCTTTACTTCATTTCAAGGATACTGCATACCTCTTTCTCTCCTACTTTTTCCCTGACCCCTCACTCTCGATCTCCTTTTCTGGTTTCCCTTAATTTCTCTGCTGCCTAAATGGTGGAGTCCCATGACTCAGGCTTTTTCCCCCTCCTTTTTCTGATCTCATCCATTTTTGTGGCTTTAAACACTATCTACATGCTATGAAAACAAATTTTCCTCTACTTAGGGTAGTTCAACCTCTATTCTGAATTCCAGAGTCACATATCCACCTGCCTACTTGACATTTCTACTTGTAAGGCCCAATAAGAGTTGCTCTCCCAGACCTTCCTTTCTTACAGACATCCTCATCTCAGTAAATGGTAATGCCATTTTTCCAGGTGCTTGAAATTTTTGAGGTCATCCTTGACTTCCATTTTTCTCTCATTCCTCACATCCTATCTGCCGTACTTTCAAAATATATCCAGAAAGTGAATGACTTCTCACGACCTCAATTCAATCACTCTAGTCCAAACCACCAATTATCTCTCAACTGGGTTACTGCAAAAGCCCCCGAATGTCCATCTTCAATAGAGTAACTAGATGTAACTAGATGATCCTGCTAAAACACTTATCTGTTCAAAACTTTCCAATGGCTTCCCACGGCACATACAATAAAAGCCAATGTCACTACAATGACCAATAAGGCCCACCTAGTTTGCCTCTTCTCTCACCTCTCTCTTCCAGCATCTTCCCCTGTAATCACTCAGCTCCCATTACACACACTACCTGGTAAGCACCTCAGGGCCTTTGCACTTGCAGTTCCCTCTTCCTGGAACACTCTTACCCCAGATATTTGCAATGCTCACTAGCACACTTCCTGTAGGAATTACCATGGACTCTTCATTCAGACCTTCCCTGGTCACTCTAACTAGAACTACAAACCTCTCCTCCCTCCTCCCAATACTTCCTATTCTCCTTCTCTGCTTTGCCTTTCTTTCTTTGCACCCTAAAATAGCAACCCCATCAAAAATCAAACATGCTGCATAGTTTAGTTACTTACCTTGTCTGTCATCCACACTGGAATATAAGATCCATGAGGGCAGAAATTTTGTCTGCTTTGTTCACCGAAAATAGTTAATGTCTAAAACAGCACCTGGCACTTAGTAGGTATCCAGTAAATATTTGTTGCATGAATGAATGATAGACAATGGGCTAATCTACTAATTCTATCTATATCCCATGAGAAAGAAACAGTATTACATGAAGACATCAAAGAGCTTTCAGACTCCAATATGTTTTCTAAGGTTCTACCATAACGTTCTTTTTTTTTTATTACCATAGTTTTTGTTTTTCACTAAACTGCTACTATTTAATTGATGAGAAAGCAATGATATAATATAAAAATGTGTTTCCTTTCCATCTTCTCTTAGACTATTCCAACATGACAGATATTTTCAATTGTCTTTTCTACTTTTGACTGAAAACCTTTCTTCAAATGGATTCATATAGCAGAGTTAATGACACCTTGGTGAGCATACAATATCTTGTATTTCTTTGGGAGGATTATTCCCAGGCTCTACATTAATTAGACAGTGGCTGGTAAGCAGGAACAGACAAATGATGCAGGCTGTTAAAATGAATGAGCAAACAAAGAGGTGTAATCATCTTACTGAACATTAATTAAATATCTTACTATCAAAAAACAACAGCTGAATTCTTGAAAAGCAAGCAATATTTATTTATTATTGTTTCAAATACCATCTAATTTGTTTCCATCTAGCCTGTAAATTTTCAGAATGAAGCAGGGGTTGCTTGGGTGTATTGCATAGACCCCACACTTCTAGTCCTGTACTTGCTCATACCCCGTTCCAAATTGCTGTTTGGAAACCGGTCAGTGATTCTCCCCCTGTCTGCACGTTAAAATCACTTTAGGATCACCTAGAGAACTTAAAAATCAAAAGCAAACAACATCAACAAAATGTACTGAAGCCTGAGCTCCACTCTAAGCCCCATCAATATTTTTTTAAATGAGGTTTGAGGACAACCAGCCTAACTGTTCTTCCTTGGATCTTGTTAAAAGGAACTTTTGTTATTGCCCATTATTATTTATTTCCCCCTGATTCTCCCATCACCTCTTCTTCTCAGGCAAAATAGATGCTAATCAATGAGAGCACCTAACCTCACCACCACCCTATCTACAAACTTAGCTGCTCGCTCACCCATCCTCTCTCCTTACCTCTACAAAACAAAAGAGGTGCACCTCCCCCTGGCAAGCCAACGTGTCCACCTGGCACTGGATCCCATCTCATGCCAACTTAGGGACTGTTCTCAATTCACTGATGAGTCCATTTCTGGTACTTTTTTCATTTCCCACTCTACTGTTTGTTCATTTGTTTTTCAATTATCTTTTAAATATGCTCAAATCTCTTACAACTTAGGAGTAGAGGGGAGACAGATCTTAAACTCTGCTTTCATTACCATATTATCTCTCCCCTACTTTTCACAGAGCAATTCTTGTCTCCACTTTTCCTCTTGCATTCATTTTCTAACCCACTGCAATCTGGCTTCTTCTCAGCCCTTCCCTTTGATCACCAACTACCTCCTCATTCAGCCTTAAAAAGTAATCTCAAAAATGCTTAAGGAGGGAAGCAGGTGTGGCTCAGTGGATAGAGCCCCCGTTTACCATATGGGAGGCCTGGGTTCGCGTCCCGAGGCCTCCTTGTGAGGGCACGCCGGCCTGAGCGGTGCGGTGGGCTGATGCAGCAACCTCACGGCAGGAAGCGGGTGTGGCGCAATGGATAGAGCACCCGTTTACCATATGAGAGGCCCCGGGTTCGCTTCCCGGAGCCTCCTTGTGAGGGCAGGCCGGCTCACGCGGCGCCGTGGGCTGATGCGGCAAGACCTCACAGCAAGGGGGAGATAAGCAGACACAAGAGAAGACACGCAGCGAATGGACACAGCAGCACGGGCAGCAAGGGGGGGGATAAATAAAAATAAATAAATAAATCTTTAAAAAAAAAAAAAATGCTTAAGGAGTGGAGCAGGTGTATATCAGTGGCTAAGTACATGTTCCACATGTAAGAGGTCCTGGGTTCAATCCCTGGTACCTCCTAAAAATGCTTAAGGAAATTAAGGAAAGCACAGAGAAGAACAACAAGATATCAGGAAACAATGAATGAAGAGTATGAGTCTGAGTAAAGAGATAAAAAATTTCAAAAAGGAGCCAGACAGAACAACTGGCTTTGAAACCATAATAACTAAAATGAAAAATTCTTAAGAGGGTTTCAAGAGCAGAAGAGTGTTGTCAGAAGAAAGAATCAGTGAACTTAAAGACAAGACACTTGAAGTGAGTCAAGCTGAGAAGCAGAAAGAAAAAAAGAAATATTAAAAGTGAAAATAAAAGACATGGGGGGGAAGCGGGTGTGGCTCAATCGATAGAGCTCCCGTTTCCCATATGGGAGGCCCCGGGTTTGCTTCCCGGGGCCTCCTTGTGAGGGCAGGCTGGCCCACGCGGCCCAGTGGGCTGATGCAGCAAGACCTCACAACAGGAAGTGGGTGTGGCTCAACCAATAGAGCCCCCGTTTACCATGTGTGAGGCCCCGGGTTCGCTCCCCGGGGTCTCCTTGTGAGGGCAGGCCAGCCCGCGCGGCGCGGTGGGCTGATGCAGCGGGACCTCACAGCAAGGGGGAGATAAGCAGACACAGAGAAAACACACAGCGAATGGACACAGCAAGCACAAGCAGCAAGGGGAGGATAAATAATTAAATAAATAAATCTTAATTAAAAAAAAAAAAAAAAGACATGGGGTTCTCTTCTCCTCTAGAAAAATAGTTAGAGGATAGGCTGAGACAGCCTGGAAAAATATTTTCTAGGGTTTAGGACACCAGGGGAAGGCTGGACACCACCCAGAGGAGAAAGGGACAAAGGAGGGGAATCATGATGACAGAACTGTGAGTTGAAACCAGTAGCTGCTGCTGGCACCCTCCCCCCACTAAAGACACTTTAGAATTCTCAGACCTCTGGGCCTGTGGTTACAGACAAAGGGGGCTCCCGGGATCCACCACCCCAGGAAAGGGGAGAGAGAGGGACACAGCCTAAGGCTGACTCAGCTTTTGACTCACAAATTTGGTCTGCTGTGTCCCAGGAGCCCTTCCAGGCTGGGTGGGGCCATGCCATTTTTTGCCTTGGGAGGCAGCAAGGGGCTAAAGATATACAATTCTCCCAAACTCCTCCTCTACTAACTGGGACTGATTTTTGAGGACTCAGAGGGGAGTGGAAGCATTCCTACCCAGGAAAAGGCAGGAGGCTGCCAGAGAAGGCTGGAGAAGTGTCTCTGAGAAAGTTTGAATAAAAGGCTCTTAGCTCCCAGGAAGGAAGCTCTATCACATTGATCCGGTCTGTGTTACAACAAATACATTCCGACCAGGCACAGAACTGAGAGCTGCTGATGAGTGCCATCTGCTGGCAGACCAAGGAAGTGTACATGAGAAAATTGAAAATAAGAGAGGCATTTTCTGGCCTCTATACCTTCCCTCCCCCAAGGTCCTAGGAAGTGGGTCTGCAACAAATTACTGGGTTCATTTATAAAGAGATAAATGACATCAAGAAGACATTGAGTGAGTACAAAGAAGATTTGAAATCCTGAACTGAAAAGTAACAGAGCTCATGAGAATAAAAAACACAATAGGTGAGATAAAAAACACATTAGAGGCATACAACAGCAGAATCAAAATAATAGAAGAAAGAATAAGTGATACCAAAGACAGAACAGCTGAAATTGAAGAGAGAAAAGAACACAGAGAGAAAAGATTGGAAAAAATGGAGCAGGGGAGGGAGATAGAGCAAGATGGCATAGATTTAAATGGGCACTCACCAGCTCTCTCGCAAAAAACAGCTGAGAAGGGGCAAGATCTTGCCTGAGTGAGCTGTTTTGGGAACCCACAGAGCAGGAAGCTTCAGGGTATCGATCTGGAGGGAACTGGACAAAGAGATAAAAAGCTAAAGGGAAAACTGTGAGTTTCTTACCTCAGTGGCTGGAAACAGCAGGTAGCTAAGCTCCACCCTCCGAACCCCCTGACTCCCACCAGCCACTGAGTGAGAGGGAGCGTTCTCCAGGAGTAAAAGGGTTCTGGTGAGGGGTGAAGAGGGGTTTCCTTTTGTAGATTTGGTTACCTGGACCCCCTCTTGAACTATAGGGAGCATACCAGCTGGCAAGAGGTGGATCCAAGAAGAGGGGAGAGGCAAATCTGCTAAAGCAGCCTGATTTACCTAGCTGACCTGGGAGGGACGAACTTGGACTGGGAGAGGGCAGAGTCAGGCAATTGACTACTCCAGTGCTGAAAACTATCAAAATTCCACCTCCCCTAAAGGAGGCGAGCAGTAGGAAGCACTTAATAACCTTCCAAGGGCCTATTTAGGATCCCCTAGGAGGACAGGGAGGTCTAGAAGAGGGTTGAGAGTCATTTCTCTGTAGTGAGTTCAGATACCAGGGTCCCATTTGAATTTCAGAGGGGAACTCAACCTGACCAGGAGAGGCAAGGGGGGATCCGATCACACAGGCTATCTTGTCCTGTTGCCCTGGGAGAGAAAACAATAAGAATAGAAAGGGGCAGGGACAGACAGGCTCCTAATCAGCAGTAATCTACCCAACTGCAAAGAGTCAAACCTGCCTTAAGGAAAGTGACTGGATAGCTCTCTAGCTAACTGACCCAACAGGAAAGTTTAGCTCAGAGCAGGAGTCTCCGCTTTAAATATACAAGGTCGCTGGTTCAATTCCCAGCTCTCCTTAGAGTAGTGACCCACTGGGTTATCAAATACCCAGCTAATACTTTAGGACAGGGAACACATAGACATTATTTTTGTACTAGATTCTCTTGGGTCTTTTATTTTTATTATAAAAATGTTCTTTTTTAAAAAAGAGTTTAACTTAGTTTAATTGCTAAAGCCTGATTCAAAACCTGCAGAGGGCAGGCTGCAGGGCAATTGTTGGTGAACACTGGCAGCCTGAGAAACTCCTCAGGGGCCTAAGAGGGAAGGCTGTTTTTCCTGTTTTTGTTTG
>JAQZBX010097937.1:0-11634 GCA_029593785.1 Cabassous unicinctus | reverse complement strand
TATGTACATCTGTTAGGCTAATTTTTCCTTATAAGGTCTTTTGAAATGTATCTCTCATGGTCATTTCATTTATTAGTATCCTAAGGAAGTGAAAGTGGGCAGTAGGGAAACAAATACATGTCATTTCTGAAATATTTGGCCCTCATATCTGATTCATATTTTCTTGGTTCTAATCTCATTAATATCTCTTTATCATTTATGCCTGAATTATCATGAACAGTTGTGTAGGATTTTTTTTTTCATTTTCTACATGCCATTTCAAATGGAAGAACATGTCTTTCCTACAGATATCAAGTTAATATTTATAGTAGTCTTCTCTTCATTTCTCTCATTTCTTATTCTCTTCAAATACTGCTAAATCAGGAATCTTAGTCAAGTCTTTTGTTTTATTCTGTTTTTATAATATTTAACATTTCTTTTCAGACAATGTCCTGCACTGATTGTGTAAGATGCCTGTGTGAGGAAGGCAACATTCCCACTATTTGGCCTACCAGTGAAGTGCTTTTAATTGCCCATGGTCAGGACTGAAAATCAAATGTAGGTTATTTATCAGGTGCCAGACTCTTCATCTACTCACCTTGATTTTTCAGGACCCAGGTGAGAAATATAGTGTAATTAATAAAGCCCCCAAATGAGTCATATTTTGAGTGCCGCTTAAAATGTCACAAATTAAGTACGAAAAAAACGGTGGATGAAGCATATGACCAAAATCCTTCCAAGCGGGTTGATCAGAATTGTCTGGAGAATGGACCACATCCTTGAGTTACAACCACTGTCAAATATGGAAACGATGTATTAGAACATAATAAGTCAGTTTTGGAGAGCCAAGAGGCTTCCTCCTTGAGAGTTTGTATGAATCTTTTTTCTTGGACTGATGCATTAATTTAGGTAGAGCACAATTCTGACTATTAAGTTGAAGCTGGTTTGAATGCCTTCTGTTGCTGAGAGAGTATCAGGATAGAGTACAAATAGAAGCAACACAGTCTCAATGGCACGCATAGTACCCTGTGAGCTGTAATGTTAAGACACCATAATCATAAATTTTACAAGTTTCCCAAAATGACCTCCCACTGTGAGCCTTCTGCCCTCAGTTTTCTAGTACATTCCCAAACATTTATTATTATTCATGATTTAGAAGGATTGCCTTCCAACATAACCCAGGTTGGTGTTACCTTGCCTCCATCCATAAGCTAATTAAGACCATTCTTTACTGTTCCCTAAAACATTAAATCATCCTGTGGCTGGAAGGTGATATGGAGCATAGAGAGTCCATTGGCTATCCCATGACTGGGCCACTGATGTGTAGCTTAAGTCATAAATCTGGGGCCATTATAAGATGCAATACTTTCAGGAAAGTTAAACAGAAAACAAATGTGTTCTTGTAGGGCATGCATAATGTGGCACAAGTCAGTGGAACAAATGGACATGGCTAGACCAAACCTGGAGAAAGCATCATCTATAGCCAGGATCCAGCCAAACCTTCTGGATGAGATAGAATCACAATAATTTACCTTATCAGAACTCCTGGCCCATTGCTTTTGAAAAATCCTGAGCAGTATTTTTATCCTTGACAAGTATCTGGCAGGTGGGGCTGGTTTTACATTTGGTTCCATGTTCTTTTCATGGTCTATGCATGCAGGCTAAATCTAGGATGGTGTCAGTACTTCCAAGGACCATGTTCTTGTTGATCCAGGAGCTAATCAGCTGTACATCTTCTTTCTCTGAACTACTCAATTTCCACATATATCTGAGAAGCAAGGTTTGCTTGAGATTATGGTATCATTGCAGAAAGTAAGTCTTGCAGCTGCTGTTTGCATTTTCCAAAAGTGTTCCATGGGATCTGCAGACCTTGTGCTTTTTAAGAATATCACTGTACTTTATTGACTACGTTGATCTCTGTGTCAATTTGGTCAAGTATGAGCTGAGCTGCTAGGTGTCAATGGTAGCCAACTAAAATGTGAAAGCCAAAATGGAAGTAAAAATGTTACTTAATCACTTACAAAGGTAATATAAGCAATGGTGTGAACTGAGTAGAGCTGCTGCTTTGCCCCTGTCTTATTTCCCAATGGAACAGTGCCAGGGATGGAGATTCAGTTGGATCATCACAGTCATGGGATCATCTCACTGTTGAGGGAGACCTGAACAAAATGCTTCTGCAGTTTTTTGGTCCCAAGGGCTAAGAGTGTAAAACAACTGAGTACTGAGCTTTAATGAAGAAATTGCATTCAAGGTCTCCTCTTCTCCCTCTCAGAAGGACATCTCAATAGAGGCCCATTAGGAAGCCTCATTTCTGAACCCCTGATAGGGAAGCCTCCTAATAGAGGAGCCTGGGCTATAAATGCAGATGTGTACAAGTTCATGATAGCCAGTGGGTGTCTGAGTCCTTGACTACAAGTCCCTTCCAAGATGGCAGTGCACTGGCTGGGCACAATTCTGACAGCAAATTAGCTTTCCCCCAAATGGTCTGTCATATAAAATCTTTTTTATTCACCTATAATCAGGCTTGAATAAACAGACATAGCTCTTTAGTCAGATGCTGATCTCAGAAGGAAAGAATATTGATTGCTTAGAGTTGAAATATTTCAGAAAAGAGAGTTAAATATAATATTCACACTTAACAGTAACATCAAGAATATAATGAATATGTGACCCTTTTGTTGAAACAATTTAACACTCTAAATTTAATCTATATTAGCAGGGAAACTTGGTAAATATTGTTAATTTAAAAAGAAGATTATATTTCAAACACATTAAGAATTAAATCCATATTACAAAAGTTTTCTTAATGTGAAAACCACAAAATCCTAGAGTTTTACAGTGTTTTTCTCTTTTTTTCATGACCTTTTCTTTCACATTGCAGGTAACCACTCTCCCAACTGGAAGTGCAAGGCCATAACATGAGTGTTCTAATTTAAAAAATAAAGTCCAAGCAAACTAATATTCAAAATATCTGATGCAGCCTCTGACATGGTTCTCTCCATGGTGCCCCTCTGAAGAGAGGATTATAATGTGCCAGATGTAATTGGTCAAGACTTTTCCTCTGACTTCTTTATCAAGGAATTCTGAACAAAATTATAAGTTTTGGCTTTAAGATCTAGCATATTGATACATGTTTAAATCTATTTTTTTTCTCCACAAGTACCTTAGCATCTCATATTGAAGCTGCTCCAATAGCCTTTGCATAGAATATGGATGTTGTGTAGCAAATTCGTGGTCAACACAAAAGGGACCTGTGTCATCAGGTGAAAATGATCTTTGCCACTCCCAACACCAACAATTAAGATTTTTTGGTTTTTACAACATAATTGGTTCGTAGTTACCTGATACAATATCAGAGGTATTATGAAGCAGCTGTACCAATTTATCCACATAAACCAGTGATATTTAAGGATTTCCTTTGCTTCAAATCCTCTCCACCAGTTAGGGCTTCCAGATTATTTTTTCAAATTTACTGAAATTTTTGCAGTACTTTGTTGTGTAACCAGCTACTACCCTATTCATTTATTCACTTACTTTTCCATAGATTTAATATCCTTACTCTAAACCTTTGTATAAATTATATCATGCAATATTCAATTTTGTTGTTGTTGTTGACACTCTTTTTCAAACTGGGAATGTTTTTGAGATTCATGTATATTTTTTAATGTACTAGTAGTTTCTTCATTTTAACTTGTGGGTAATATTATGTTTTATAAACATCTCATAGTCTGCTTATCAATTTTCCTTTGACAGACACCTTTGACATATCCATGGTTTAGACTTCAGTAACGGATGTCATATTGGCACTGGCTCCACCTGTGGATTGGTATTGCCACTTTCCCTGACAATCAAGCAAGTAGAGTACCACCGTCTTTCTCTCCTAGCCCCCTCAGGAAAGGGAGGCAATAGTTTTAGTTTACCCTAGGGGTTCTGGAGAGGAAAAAATGGAATCAGGATTCTTTTGACTGATTAGCCCTATTCACAAGTTCTATACCTGGGAAAGTGATGGGAGCATAATGAAAGACGGGATTTTAGGGTGCAGCTATATTAACCAGGTACCAGAACAATAATAAGAACAAAGACACCATCAACTAAGTAAAAGAAGATAATAATAAAGACCAAAGAAACAATGATAAAGAAAACAGGAAAAAATAAAAATGTTACAGAAGCAGAAAAGTTTTCTTAGGGAAAATGGTAATAATAACTCCTACTTAGTTTTATCAGTAATAAAAGAGAATTCTAATTACAAATATAAATAAGGTTTATTACTCTCAATCAGAATACAACTACTCAGAATTTGGTGCTTGTCCAACATTGGACGGTCTAAGATATTAAGATATTGATGGTTTCTAGTCATTGAAGAAGGTGATGTAAGATTCTACAGGCTTTTGTTACCTCACAGAATCTTTGAACACCAAACAAATCTGGAAGAACCATCTTCTTCAGAGTCCTAGACAACAGTTAAAGGTATAAAGTAACTGGGTGAACATGGAATCAAGAAAATACACCTTAAAAATAGTAAGGGGAGTGGGTGAAACACAGTGGTTTGAGCACTTGCTTGCCATATATGAGGTCTGGGGTTCGGTCCCCGGTATCTCAAAAATAATAGTAGGAGAAGCTCCTGAAGGTTTTACTGGCCCCTACACTACTCCTCCTTACTGTGGTTTGAAGTCAGCCATCACTCTTATTATCAATCACTGGCACTAGTCTGGATGGAACAGATAAGCCCTTACACAAATACTGCTTCAATTGTATGGTGGTGACAATCTATAGGTAGCAACCTGAAGAGCTGAAACAGGACACGCATCTCTGGCTCACCCTCCCAGAACTTTCCCTGTAGGAAGAAGCAGCTTGCACACTGGTAAAGCATGGTAAGAAATGCCTGGAGCAAAGGATTACCCACTTCAAGACATAAAATAGAGCACCCAGGAGGGCTGTATCTGTTCCATCAGGTATTCAGATTCAATCACGCATTCAGATTTCTGAGGCCATCAGCATATGCCAATGATGAGATACAGGCTCAGAAAAGACAGAGAAGAACCCATGTTTTTGTAAAAGACTGATCTCTTTAGGAGGGCTAGATTCTAAAAGAGAACATATCAGAGATAACAAAATAAAATATGAAAATGTACAGTGTGCAACAATAAAGATAAAATTATGAAATGGTGTTCCCTCCAAAAGAAGAATATAAAGCATCAGAAACAAGAAAGGAGAAAAGACTTGACACATACTGTACAAACACTTTAAAAAATAGTCTTCAACATGCTTAACAACAAGCAGAAAAAACTACAGCATATCAGGAAATGGATTAATAAAAGGAGAAGGAACCAAACAGAAATACTGGATTTGAAAACCACAATAGCAAAATAATAATAAAGCAAGAGAATGAAATAAAATTTTAGCTTCTAATAATATGGCATCTTGTGAGACAGACTTTCACAAATGAGGGAGAAATTAATATGACATTCTCATATTAAAACAAGCAAACTCAAAAATAAAAAAGCGGAGAGAGTTTGTCACCTCTAGTTTGTAGCTGCCCTACAAACAATGTCAAGTGAGTTCTTCAGATAGAAGTGAAAGAACATTCAACAGTGTGTCACACTACATAAAAAAAATTAAGATATCTGGTAAAGTTATCCTTTTTTGTAATTAGAAACAACAGTAATAATGTATTGTATTTTGGGCATGTAGCTCCACTTTTTACATTATACAAGTTCTAAAATTCAAGTGCAAAAAAGAAATGATAACTCTGTGGTTTGTATTTGCAATTAATGAAGATATTATATATAACAATTACAAGAAAAAGAGGGGTAAAAGGACATTTTTGTGTATTGGGACTACGATTAACTTATAATGATGATAATATTGGTTGATCGATTGTAACAAATGTACCACACTCATGTAAAATATAAATGATAATGAAAATTGCATTTGAATATGTAGGCAGGTATATGAGAACTCTGTTCTTTCTGCATGATTTTTCTATAAACTATAACTTCTCTAATTAAAAATAAAGCTGCTTCCTGGGACAAAAAATAACACTATATAATATAAAGAGGTCAATTAAAGAAAAAGACTACAGTTAAATTATATGTTCACCTTCCAGCAGAGCCACAAAATATATGAAACAAATATTGACAGATTTGAAAGGAGAAATAGATGGTTATACAGTGATAGTAGAATTAAATACTCCATAGTTAATAATGTAGTGACTTTCTAGACAGAAAATCAGCAAGGAAATAGAGAAATCTAAAATGTTAATAATATAGTAAGAACTGCAGGTGGGGGATATATAAGAATTCTCTCTTTTCTGCATGATTTTTCTGTAAACCTACACCCGGTCTACTAATAACATGAATATGATGAAACCAACTACTAAAATTGTTACTAATGGTAAAATTTGAATTCCAAGTAAAAAATAAGTTTTAGAAAAACTTGTGCCCTACACATGAGCTTCAGAACTTACCAATACTTAAAGATCTATCTGAGAGGATTGTTGGTGATATTAATAAAAGTGGTTTATTTTGGAATTGTAAAATGAAATGTCATATTTGTAATATCTGAATCATTCTGTGAACAAATATTTTCCCGATGAATATTACTTGATGTTAAAAAATTATGGCAAAGAAACACATGAAAAAATGTTCAACATCACTAGTGATTACAGAAACACAAATCAAAACTACAATGATATATCATTTCACACCTATTAGACTGACTTGTATTAAAACATTGGAAAAGTGTAAATGTTGGAGAGGAGGTGGAGACATAGGAATGTAGAATGGCACAGCCACTGTGGAGGACTGTTTGGCAGTTGCTAAGGAAGTTGAATATAGACTTGCCATAGGCCCCAGTAATACCATTGCTGGGTATTACATATATACCCAGAAGAACTGAGAATAGTGACATGAATAGAAATCTTCACACAGATGTTCATGGCAGTGTTATTCATAATAGCCAAAAGTTGGAAACAACCCAGGTGTCCATCAACTGCTGAATGGATAAACAAATTGTGGAGTATACACACGATGGAATATTATGTAGCACTAAGAAGAAATGAAGTCATGAAACATATGACAACATGGACGAATCTGGAGAGCATTATGTTGAGTGAAGCATCCAGACAAAAAAAGTCCAATACTGTATGATTGCACTATTATAAACTAAATATATTATGTGAAATAATAAATATAATACATGAAATTTAAATATGAGTAGAATTGCATATATAAGACCATTTTTCTTTGAAGCTGAACAAATGTAATTTAAGACTACAAAATGTTAATATCAGACAAAAAACCCCACAAAAACCCTTTTTGGGGTAATGAAATTGTTCTAAAATATTTGAGATGATGAATGTACAGCATTCTGATGATACTAAAATCCATTGATTATACACTTTTGTTTGAAAAACCAGAAACAGCAGCTATGTACACTGGGGGACGCATACAGGTGAGGAATTTTCTTGTTTGTTTGTTTTTTGTTTATTGTTATTATCATTATTATTGTAATAATAAAAATGCTCTAAAAATGATTGAAATGAATGCACAACTATGTGGCTATACCAAATACAATGATTGTACAGTTCAGATGAAATGTATGTTTTATCAATATATATCAATAAAATTGATTTGCTTAAAAATATAAAATGATTTATTATTTTGAAAATTTAAATAATTGTATACATATATCAGTTTTAATTTCTAATATGATTATTTTCCACAGACACATACAACAGAATAATACATTATTTAGAAGTTTCAATCATTTCTAGAGTGCAAAGCATTCCTGAAACCAAGAAACATGAGAACAGATGATTTATGAAAATTGTATTAAATTATGTTCTGCCATATTTCAAGGAACTTCAAGTAATATATTTTTTGCATGTATTTTTCCTACCATTTCCCTCTTCTGAGTGCTATACTTCATGAAAATATTATTTTGGATGTATTATATGTCTGGCCATCCTTTTCATTCATATTTTTCTCCAGATTGCAAACCTGCCAAGTTCTTCTATTTATTTTGTTTCACTCTGATTATCCTTGCCATATCAGGGCTTTTTTGCAACCTTTAAGAACCTGAGGAAGCCTTCAAATATTTGCTTTTTTGCCCCAAATACACATATAAATACTAAGAACATGGAATGATTATGAAAGTTGGTAAAGATCTGCTTGGGCTTTGTGAAGCCCTTTCTGAGGCTTCCAGGATCTGATTAAACTGAAGGTATCCTGTACTAAATCAAAGGTAATTTCTGATTTCATAGATTTAATTTCTTATCTCTATTCACCACACACTTCCTACAAACTTTCGTATCTGTGGTGATAATTTGTAAGGTATATGGAGACTTCTATTTTTTAGCCTTCATTTCTAAGATTTTCCATAGTGCTTCTAAGCTCTCCCAAACTCTGATACTCTCCCTATTAACATCAATTAATCAGCATTTTCAGAATAAGGACACATGGTCTACTTTCCTAAAACCTACTTGTGAGGGTAGCAGCTCAAACTCAGAGTACGTAACATTATTATTATATACCATGCCTGAAATCTCTTCTAAGAAATTTTGGTATGACTCTCACTATATGCCACAAACCCTTTCATTTGCTTTTTAAAATAATTCATACTAAAATGAATCCCAATTTAATTTAATAACTACTTGTCAAATTTTGCTTGTTTTTCTAGTTTTTGATCATTTAAACAGTATATGACATTCCTTCATGCAATAATGCTATTCTAAACCCTTAAAATATAATTTCATTGGAGCTGCATGATTTTATGCAAGTGTCATAAAATTAATAAATTATATTTATGATCTGAAAAAATTGGAAATATATTGAATCACCAGGGACTATGAAATGTTTGGAATACTTTTCTTAAGATCAACAAAAACAAAAAACTTTGCTAATAAGCACTATTATAACTTTAATGAAACTCAAGAGTACAGTGAAAAATTCCTCCTCAATCATGATTTGAAAGAAAATTGGCTCCTCTAGATGGTGAAATCACCAGTTCACCAGGGCCCCTGAGAGATATGACCCACAAGTGTTCCTGCTAAATAATAACCATGTCTATAAAGAATCTGGAAGCACAATTGTCCCAAAATCATTATGCATAAAAGTGAATTTCTCAGAGAAGTGACACCATGAAATGTATTCAGGGAAGAATGAATCAAGATTACAGATTTTCTAAACCTTCTGCAATTGTTCAAAAGAAATATTCATATTACTGAAGATAAAAATGTTTCCTCATTTCTCAGGTATATCTGTATACTTTAATTCATGAGTTTCTTTAAAACAGTTAATAAAAATGCAATGACATAGTTCTAATATGAGTAGGATTGCTAGCATACTCAATTATTTCTGTCCTATATTATAAATTGATACTCCTAGAGAATATGAAAGTTTCTATTTCTGGTTTATTATAGGTGATTAGTTTTAAAAAATGGCACCTGATAACATGTAAGTGATATATTAGATATATTCCAAATACTGAAATATAATGATACAGAAATCACCAAGAAATTGAACTACTTCAGACACTATGTGTTAAATATGACTTGAACTGGGTTGTAAAGGATAGCTAAGAAATTATAGCAGTGCAAAGAAATCAGTCCTCCTAAGCAAAAGGGTCTTTCAAATATTTATGAATTTTTAGATATAGCCAGTGAAGTTTTTACTATAAGCAATTACTTACACTTATTTAAAACTTATTAGGCACTATATGTGCTCTATATAGATTTTTAATATCCTCTTCTATTTCTTGTATTTAATAACTGATGAGGAATAGATATCCCACTCATTTTTTCCACATTTAAAAATTGTGAAGTAAATATTATCTAAATATCCTGGAGGTAAAACAGAGCAGGGATAAACCATGGACTCTCTCTCTCCCTCTTATGCCCAAGGCTATCATGATGCACTCTGAAATAAAAGAGTATTTCTGAAATAAATGGTAAACTTAGTCTAGGGACACTTTAGAATTTTACAGAACAAATGGAAGATGCAATATGAAGAGACAGAGGATAGGAATGAGATTTGTAAAGATCAATAAGCATGTGTGGCTTGATCAAGAAATTTAAAAGATAATCTGGAAATTTTTTTATATCCAATAACTATCCTTCAGAAAAATAATCTCAAATTAATTACTGAGTATTGTTTTGCTATTTAGTAGCATCTCTGATAAAGAAGTTTATTTTCCTCATAAAATTTAGGAAAGAAGAAATAAGCATAATGAAATTATTACAATAAAATAATTTACATAAATATTTTTCAAAACTCCTACAAAGTCATAAGATTATAATCAATGCGAGTAAATCAGCACCATTAAAATTATTACCCACATAATATGCTTGTCGAATTGTATACTACCTTAGTAATTACCAATAAATGAAATATAAAAACAAATATAAAATATATGAATGTAGATAATATAAATATATAAAAATTATATATTATATATGAAAATATATTTCTTACATTTTATAGTTATTTGCCTCCATTATTTTTTCCCAGTATAAAATTAAATAGTTCTCAATTGACATCCTTCAAGATAATTAATTTTAGAATTCAAAGTATAATTAAGACTGAAATATGATTTATTTATGATTAGGTTTGTTACAATACAACCTGAAGTAAAATAGTTGTGATTACCATAGTTATTCAGAATAAAGAGATTTCTGTAAAATCTAGAAAATCTTATAGGCAATCTGTCTGAACAGAAAGATAGTCCTTCCTCAAATATTAAAATTCATGACTGATGGAATGAAGGATGCTTAGAGGTAGTTTTTGTGAGGTATTGAGTGAAGGTAAGAAGGTAAACTAGAGAGACAGCAAGGGAACACTGGTACCCATCACAATGTAAAAGTGGAATCAACTAGATCTCAAAAGAATGTATTTTTTGGGGTCATTGCTGAAAAGGATGACAGAAAGTACTCAAAGGCTCAAAGGAAGAAAAAAAGTGTGATAAGCCATAATCCATCTGGTGTCCTTTGGATTAAATCCATTCCAAGAACCTCAGAACCATTGATTAACTGTATTACAAAAACCATTGTTTAATCAGATGACCAAAGACTGAGAGATTTCAGCAATCATACTAGTCATCTGGTACATGAAGAGAATAGTTTTCCAGTGCTCAAACAAAAGGGCTGATGCAGAGACTCTCCTATAGAATGTATCTGAAACTAAAATTTGTTAATGAATAAAATGGGAGAATAATTATTGGATGTCTCCTGGCAGAATTTGAAAACATACTGTAAATATGGCTCATAACGTAAAGGTTTATGGGCCTTGTTTTCATTTTAAATAATTTGATATATTAAATTAGCTAATCCTATAAATGTTGAAATTAACATATAAGAGCAGAGTTGGAAAACAAAGTGAAAAGGAAATTATGTGAATTCATTGATTTCAAAATACTAACTTTTCCATTTCCTCTAAGATGAATTATTCAGGAGAAGCCATATATGGACACAACTGGTAGAATTTTATTTGTTATCGATGTGAATTATCTCCATTTTATTTTAGTATATTCTTTTATATTTTGAACACAGGAAAATGGCAACATATTATGAGAAATGGACAATCTCACTATTTTCACTGAATTCTTCCTCATGGATATTTCAACCTCACGAGAGCTCCAAATCCTTCAAGGTCTGCTGTT
>JAQZBX010097936.1:0-11637 GCA_029593785.1 Cabassous unicinctus | reverse complement strand
TAGAATAGAATAGAATAGAATAGAATAGAATAGAATAGAATAGAATATATCAGAGTGTAGAGTGGTCAAATGCAAATTGTTTTAGGTATGTTTACATTTTTCTGTATGTGTGAGTGTGTGCACACAAGCATAAGTGACGTGTGTGCATGCACTGCACATTAGTGTGTGTGCAAGAGTGACCTTGTGTCAGTGTGTGCACTTAGTGTGTGAAACAAGCTTGTCAGTCCACCCTAGTAGTAGAGAATCATCTTCTTTGAATTAGTCCCTAACACCTGGGTACTTGGGGCCAGTAGAACATATAGACGTTTATGATGAAATAATGATCAATTGTTCAATAACCACTCAAAACAGAAACTTTGAGAAACCATCTCCCCTCTTCCCCTAAGAAAGAACCATTATCACAAGGATAAAGGAAAGCCAGAAAAGGTCGTTTCAATCAATTTCAATATTAATTTGGCCTTGTGGTTTCGAGGCTGGTGAGCTCAGTTAAGTTTTGAACAGGGACAGACCATAAACTGGGAAATGTGTAAGTTGTTATTCCTAGCCTGATCTCTTTCTGGTCATCAAATATTTAGTTAAAATTATGAAGGACCAAACCTATTTAACAATAGGACCATTATCTTCCCATTATCTTTCCTCACTCTGAAGTCCTGGCATCCCTCTGATTATTTCATTAGGCATATCCATCTGTTAATGGGTATAATATTCCTACAATTGGTTCCAACAATGGATCCACTTTGTGGTCATTTCCCTTACAATTGCAAAAGGCAGTGGCTTCCATTCACTCCCCTACTTAGGGAAGGGACATCCAGGGATGGGAAAATGGCAGGTAATGCCAACAATTGTTCTGAGATGTCCCAAGGGGAAGCACCCAAGCACGCAGTGATAGTCAACAAATGGGGCTGGGGATTCTCTATTAAGCAAGATCGTTTTCCTCTCCCACCCAGACAAACACAGAATCACCCTCCAGGATTCAAATCAGATCCCTCACTCAGAGCTGTGTAATTTGGGGCTTATTTCTTATCTGTAAGACTCTTTTTCTTCATCAATAATCAAGAACTTTGAGAAGCACATAACACTGTGGTAATTTCCACTGTATTTGCAAATCAGTGAATTTTCTTTAACATGGATGAATGTGGATAGTGGAGAACAAGAGGCTGCATCACAGAACTTACAGGTGACTGTGAAACTTTTCCCACAGACAGGTCATCAGGCTTTCTGGGATAGAAAGCTGGGCAATTCAGTGTATGAATGGAGTCTCCAGAAACTTCATGAGATGGCATAGGTGGGTCTGTCAGGCTACACTTCTCAAAAAAACAACAACAAAGAGGGCTGTGTGAGGGCACTCTGGGAATTCCATAGCCTAAAGGATTGTCCTGTATTAATTTTTTTTTTAATTTGTATTCACACACATTGAATAGGGTAAGGATTTTTAAGAGAACATAGCACAGCAGTCACTGGTAATTTGCATGATTGTGAAAGCCCATCAGCCAAGCCACAACCTGAAGTAGAATCCACTAGGTAATCTCAATTAATCCTCCTTCTCAATTCTCCCTCACCAAGTGCTTTAAATCTCATTAGAGGAATTCAGCCAACAAGAGAAAACTACATTTACAAGGAGCTTTAATTCTTATATTAATGATAATAACAATGAACAATAATGCACATATATAAGCGCTAATGTAAAAATCAAGGGGAGATTATTTGAAAGGCTTGTGCAACTTAAATGTTGAAGAAGATAACAGTCAGGTATTTATTAGGTATGGCAGTCACTGGTGAAATTTATCTAAACTTATTTACAATTTTGATAAACATATCTAAATTTATTCTCGACTCAGAAAGAAAAACCCAGTGAGGAACTTTAGGTACACAGACATATATTTTTAGTATGTAAAGTTTGCACAAGCACACTCCTGGGCTGCAGTGCATTTCAAATGGATGTCCTGCTCATCCAGTTTGGTTGGATTAGGGACAGGTGCTCAGCCAACGCAGAGCTAAAGGATGGACCTCACATACTGCTGCTCCAATCCACTCGCGTCCCCTGTACTGATTTAAGGGCTGATGGATGGCACAGCAGCCAGAGAGCATTCCTCATGGACTCTCCCCCCATCCCTCAAGAATGTGCACATCCCTGAATTAGCACTTTTGCTACTATTCATTCTTACTGCTTTATTGAGATATAATTTACAACCCTACATTTAAAGTAGAAACTTTGATGGCCTTTTTAGGGGGTGGATGTGGCTCAAACGGTTGGGCATCTGTCTCCCATATGGAGGGACCTGAGTTCGATCCCTGGGACCTCTCGGTAAAAAAGAAAAAGAAAAAAAAAGAAAAATATAAAAGGCACGCAGGCTACCAGGCCATGGCTTTTAGAATATTCATACAGCTATGCAACTATCACTACAGTTAAATCTAGAATATTTCATTAGCTCGAAAAGACACTCTTATACTTTTGCCATTCCCATTGCCAACACCAGGACATAATTCCACTTTCTGTCTCTATGGAATTGCCTATTCCTAACCTTTCATGTAAATGGAATTATACAGTACTTAGTTGTGGCTGGCTTCTTTCACTCACTATAATTTTTTCAAAGTTCTTCCATGTTATATCACGTATCAGTACTTCATTCCTTTTTATTGCCAAGCAATACTCCATTGTGGTGATATACTACATTTTATTTATCCATCCATCAATTGGTGGACATTTGGGTTGTTTCTACTTTTGTCCATTGTAAATGATGCTATGAACATTTACATACAAGTTTTTGTGTGGACATATATTTGCCTTTTTCTTGGGTATTTAATAGGAATGGAATTTCTGGATCATATGTTAGCTATTGAGGCAATGTAATGCTGTTTCCCTAAGCCTTACATTGTTTCAAATTCAAACATCTTTGCTGTCTTCATGGTTGTAGATCTAAAACTCTGGGCTTGGGATATTAATTCAGATGGCTCTCATGTCTCCCTGTGTGCTTGGCCATCCTAACCCCCTGCTCTCCCTACTTCTGCAGGCCACTCCACTACTCACAGACATGGAAGAATCCCCATTATCCCCTCACACTCCATTATCTTCATCCTTCTCCTCTGTTTTGCCATACCATTCGGGCTGGAATGTTCCAGCTGAGGCAGAGGCCTTGAGCATTAAGAAGGCCTGGGAAGATGGGAAGTGGCCGGAGGTGGTCTCTGTGGTCAGAGAGAATCTGAAGAGAGCATCCTGCAGACCTGTGAACATTGCTGTGATAGGGAACTCTGGCAATGGCATGTCCACTTTCATCAATGCACTGCGGGGCATTGGGCATGAGGAGAAGGACTCAGCTCCTACTGGGGTGGTAAGAACTACCCACACCCCCACCTCCTATGCATCCTCCCATTTTCCAAAGGTTGATCTGTGGGACCTGCCAGGCATGGAGGCTGCCACGCAAAGCCTAAAGAATCATCTTCTGGAAATGCAGCTCATCCAGTATGACTTCTTCATTATCATCGCATCTGAACAGTTCAGCATGAATCATGTAACACTCGCTAAGACTATCGAGGGGATGGGAAAGAAGTTCTACATTGTCTGGACCAAGCTGGACAGGGACCTCAGCACAAGTGCCCTCAGGGAGATTCAGCTCCAGCAGAATATCCGAGAAAATATCCTGGAAAATCTCCAAAAAAAGCAGATACATGAACCCCCCATATTCTTGGTCTCCAGCCTTGACCCTTCATTGCATGATTTCCCAAAGCTTAGGGATACATTGCAAAAGAATCTCTCCCACATCAGGTGCCATGGTACCCTTCAGAACCTGTCCCATACCTGTGAGAAGATCATTAATGACAAAGTGACCACCTTGCAGGAGATAATAGTCACACAGTCTTTCCAGGATGCCCTTGGCATAAAAAATGCAGATGACTTGGATGAGTGTCTGAAAACCTATCAATGGCACTTTGGTGTGGATGATGAATCACTCCAGGAGGTGGCAGTGAGAATGGAGAGATACTTTATGGAGTCCCAGGATCTGCAGGCTCTCAGAAGAAGAGACTGGAAATTGGCTTGCATGAATTGTGCAGTCATTCAGGCATTTCTCAAGCTTCTTAGCTATGTTCCACTTTTGGGTGACTGTGTCATCCACTATTTCAGACGACTGAAACACAAAACCTTCGTTGCTATAGTTGCTGAGGACACCAGAGCCATCCTGAAGCAAGTCCTGAAAGAGTCCATCATCTATAGAGGCAACATTTAAGCAGGTGGCTTCTTGAGTGGAAGTCAGGGCACCTGGGGTCCCCTTGTCACACTGTACACTTTCGGCATGCTCGATCAGAGAGATCAACACTTCTTCCATGCATTCTAAATGTCTTGTTATTAATGACTTACTGACTTGCTCATTTTATTTCCAACTCACCAAACACCAGAGTTTCTCTTCTTAACATTTATTTGATTTTAATAAGTAAATTAGCTGGGATCCAAATATGGGATAAAAAATAGTTTTGTTTTTATAGTGTGACATATATCCTAGTACTGCCATGTACTTATTGTTTAAAGTTGACATCGTTCCTCTTCACTTGAGGACTCTTGGTTTCCTTCTTAGTCCTTCACCTCTCACATCTCATTTCCATTCCCTGGACATCCAGAGACATGCTTGGTGTCAAGGGAAGAACACCATTTTGGGAAGGATGGATGGGGAGTATATTTGCAGCTGTTCTCTGAAAAGGATTGTGTGCTTACTGTCAGGATGCCAAGTCTGGTATGACAACATGTAAAGCCCTGCCCTATACCTCTCCTCAGCAGATACCAATAGCTGTCTATATCCAAAGAAGGACATTATAAATGGATTCAGGTGCCATTTTTATGGTAGTATCAAATTATTAAATAGAAGAGCAAGCTTTTCCTTGCCTGCCCTAAGTATCAAACAATTCCCCCACCAGAGGCAATTCCAGCCATGTCTTCTTCCATACACACTTTCATGGCAGACATGGATTTCTCGCAGAAAACCCTAACTCAAGTGATCCACATCTGCCCTAGGCACCACATTCTAGGTTCTTTCCTCCTTATACACACATGCACACACACACACTAACTTCTCCACCTTTTGAAAGAGATTTCATATTCTCTCTTCTCTCTCACTGTATTCATCTGCCCAGTTATCCAAGAGGAAATGTTTGGTGTCCTCCTAGAGTCACCCTTTTACTTCATTCTTGCATCCAATAGATGGCCAAGTCCTGTCAATTCAATCTCTTCAATGTAATTTAGATCCATCCCTTCCCCTTCCCTCCCTCATTACTTCTATGCTGAACCTTGGACTCAGTTCTTGCTTCTTAGTTCACATTTCTCCTTCTCTACCTCTGGTCCTTTCTAGCCCAGTCCAACATCATTTTCTGCCTATCTGGGTTTCACACTATTATTTCCAGCAATAGCAAACTACTTTCAGTTTACTTATATATGCCAGACTGTTTTACAATTGTGAATACTTGCTCAGAATCTTCTCCCTCACTCCTCAGAGTATCCTCAGCACCAGGCATGGTGTCCAGTACAGCTTAGGTTCTGGATAAATAGTTCTCAGATGCTCCCATCCATCCTGCTTGCAATGGGGAAGATGTTACAAAAGCCAGATGACAGCATCTTGACCTCTATTTGGTGAGAAAATAAAAGTGAAAACCTTCCCAGAAATACTGTAGTTAGGAGTATTTCTTATAGGACTTTACATTGTGGAACTATACTGGTTAACAATGACGGAGACCACAAATCGAATAGTACTTGCTGAGAAAAACATACAAGACTGAATAATCATTGCTGGCACAAGTACATAAAACTTCAAAGTACAGACCTAGGTTAGATACCATTTTAATGAGGTAATAAAGATTAAGTTAGGAAGAACTTATATATGCTGGCCACTAGAAAACTATTGACTAAGGGTTCTCAGTCAAAGTGGAGTTAGGGTGGGGGATGAGCAAAGCTCTGCTTTAAGTATAGATTTATACTGGTTTTTTCTCTTGTAAACATAAGTATTGCTCCTGGTAAATGTTTACAAGGAAATCTGCACGTGACTTATCAAGGTATCTAAATTGTCACTCAAGTTTATAATCTGTAATATGAAGGCTTATAGGAAGTAGTGCTGGTTTGATTATGTTTGTTATAAAAAAAAAAAAAGGTATGCTTATTCACTTGAAGTTTTCTGCCATGTGTATCATAAGAAATTTACTTTGATTATCAGCTTGAGGAAAAGAATCCACTGCTCACTGTCATATAGTTAACCCAACCTGTAGAGATTCTATGTAAATTCTCTTGCTCAAGTGGTTGGGCTCCCATTTACCATATGGGAGGCCCCAGGTTCGATTTTCAGGGCCTCCTGGTGAAGGCAAGCTGGCCCTCGCGGCTAGCTGACAGCCCGTGTGGCAGCATGGTGAGCTGGCACAGCAAGATGACTCAACAAAGGGAGACAAGCAGACACAGAAAAACGCACCGCAAATAGACACAGCAAGCACAAGCAGCAAGGGGAGGATAAATAAATAAATAAATAAATAAATAAATAAAATAAATCTTTAAAAAAATATTCTCTTGCTTATCAGAAATCATCTCAAACTAAATATCTAGATAGTCTCCTTATTGGATATACATATAAAAATTAAAACTATTTTTTGTCATAATTTTAAATAAAATTTCAAATCTCATTCTCCCACAAACAAGTGTCATACCTGCCTTTCACCATCATGTAACTCCTTCAGTCCACACAATATCACCATGTCCACTCCTTGAATCAGACCCCATCAACACCATCATCATTACTTTATTTGCCTGGGAAGAATTTACCCAGGTGGACAGTGCAATCTGAACTTAGTATATGTATCTTAGCTAGACCAATGTATAAAGTTTTTGGCCCATTTACAGGCTTCTCCTCACAGGGGAGGGTTTATCAGAAGTTGCAATAAGCATTTACTGGGACAGATATTGAAGTTAATACTGAATGGGAGTGAACTGAAAAGAGACCTGGTGATGGAGTTAAGAGTCTTAGCTCTCAAACATCTTTTCTGTGTGACCTTGGGCAAATCTGTTAACCTCCTACATGTCTCAGTTGTCCAATCTATAAAATGAGGGTAACATTATTATATGCTTCATAGGGTGTTCATCCAGCTCCAAATAATGTGAGGGCTAAATGACAGAAATTATATATAGCACTTAAAGTAATACCTGGCATATATTCTAGCAATTAGAATAATACCAGGAATTTTTATCACTGCTATTCATGGCTAGTAACTAACCACATTGAGAAGCAATTCACCTAAAGGGGACCTTCTCACTTAAATTGTTCATACAGTAGAATGGTAGAATAGAGTTACATTCACATGGAAGCTTAACAGGCATAGTTGAATCTCATCCTTATTCCATCTCAGCTCACCAAGTTTCGTTTTAGGGAGGTTTAAGAAGGACAGTGATCTTCCTGAATCCTGAGAAGTTTCCCAAAGTACCCAAAGAAGAGAGGAGGAGGGAGTGAATTGAGATTAGTGGTGAAAAGGCATTGGAGATGAGGATGGCCCTAGGTACGGTAATCCCAACTCTAACCTGCCTTTCCTGGAAACTCATTATGGAGGATGGTAGAGATTCACACACATCCATCCACTGGAGCTCCCCATAACTTAGCCAAGATAGAAACCAAGTCAAACTGAGCATCAGATAGCCCAATTCCCATGGAGGTCAATTAGCAGGTTCAGTACCACATGGTTTCCCATGTGGTAATTCAAAACATAAAAGGTTAAAAGGCAAAAGATGATGAAATGAAAAAAATAGAAGACAAAATGAACTTAACCTCTGATCCTAGTGTTTCCTCTTTAGTACTGGAAATTCCAAGAAGAGAAGCAGCCCTGCAATTCCTAGAACAAGATTGGCAAAAAAAAAACCTTGATTTGCCCCTTTGGTCAGTGGTCAGTAGCCTCTAAGATGGTCTCCAACCTTATCCCCCTGGTCTTCATTTCTTTGAGTAATCCCATCTTCTTCAGCAACATGTAGAATATGGTAGAAGTGATGAGATATCACTACCAAAATCAAGTTATAAAAAGACTACGACCTCCATTTTTGAAGCATTCACCCTTATTCCCTGGCTCCCTCTCTTTCTCTGGATGCCAGCAGTCGTAGAAAGAAGAGATCCTGAAGGCTCAGAAGCCACATAGAAGAAGAATGAGGTAATGAGTCAGCAAAAACAAAGTGACAGCCACATGAGTATGCCTTCTTAAAAGCAAGCCCCCTAGCCAGTCAAGGCTTCAGATGATGCAGCCCAGGCTGATAGCTTGACTGCAACTTCATGATGTAACCCTAATCTATCCAGAACAACCTAATTCAGCTACTCATAGATTTCTGACCCTCAGAAACAATGAGATAATAAATACTTGTTTTAAGCCATTCAGTTTAGGAGTAAATTGTTATGCAGAATATATAACAATGCAGTTAGGAAACACCTTACAAGACTGGCAATTGTGAATGACTTTCACTCTATGACACTCACTTCTATGTGGATACACCATGAAGGAGTAGCACCTCTGTATATCATAGTCTTAACATCTTTGGCTTCCTGCTGTCCACACAAACATCTTCATATGAAAGCCCTCCCCAGAGCCACATATATGCACAGATGATTTCATTTAGCCTCAGACCTCAAGAGGTCCTATATTTAAGAGAAAAAGGCAGGAAAATAATGAAGGACCAACAGCCCTCAGTCAAGACAGAGAGAAAGATAGGAAAGGAGGGAAAGCATCACTCACCTGAAGAAGAGGAGACTGGGATTCTCTGAACAGCCTCTTCAGGGACCCAAACATGTTTTTCTGTACGTGACCCAGCCCTTGGATTCCAATAAGAATCATGGGCTCTACGGTTCCTACTTCTCTCCCAAAAGCAATAGAATGTATGGAAAATGGAAACTGACCCTGATGAATTCTGGTGTCTGGTGCCTTGTATAAAATGTGGATATAATAAATGTTGAATTAAATTTATTTAATTTTTATCAGAGTAACACAAACTTGCAGTGATGGACTGTAACAATCCAGGAAGCTATGAAATAAAATGTATAATCCTTTCACAACTACCTCATTATTGCCCATTCAAAAACACTTTTAACCATTTGCAGTTTTGCTTTTATCAATCTTAAACAGAACTGATTAAATCTTATTAATGAAGGACAAAGAATTTAGCTCATTTTGAGTTCCCACATTTCAATTCTATGATAGACACCTTTTTTTTCCCCAAAAGCTTTTATTGTATTCAGTACTGAACATTAAAACCACGGTTAGATTCACAAGGCATTTGTCTTATACTTCTTTTCCCTATGGAACTGGCCTAGGATATATTTCAAGGTATTTCAAGCCACCTCCTTCTGTAGTCTTCATCATTTCAGTAACTCTAGTGGTAACTTTAAGAGCTGAGATGCTCAGGTCAAAACCTAAAGTCACTTTTCAGTCTTCTCTTTCCCTCTCCCCTTACATCTAACCCATCAATTCCATTGGCACTACCTTTGGAATATATCCAGACACCGATGTAACATATCCACTGGGTACTACTATCTTCAACCTTATATATGCTCATAATTTGAGTACCTAATTTCCCACTCCTTCCCCCTAACAATCTTTTCTCCATACAATACTCACAATGATTCTGTGAAAACATTAATTTGAATGCATCACCTCTCTGTTCGCAACCTTCCAAACTTCTTACATGGCCATCAAGGTTGTCTGTGAATGACACCCTCTCTCTACACACACACACACACACACACACACACAAGCATGCATGTTTCTGACTACAATACTTACCATTCTGTCCCATGCTTACCCCACTCTCCTGGCAAGCAAGTTCCTGCCTTAGTTTTTTGTTCCCTCTTCGCTACAGATCTTTCTCACCCACTTTCTGCAAGTCTCCTGAAATATTTTCTCATCAGTGAGACAAAACCTTTTCCCTCCTGGACTCCCTACAGCTGTACTTCTAACAAACTACAAGATCAAGTCATTATTTCCTGTCTCCCCCTCCCATCTCCAACTTCCACCACCTCCACCACAACACCTGGAATATTAGCTCCATACAGGCAGATAGCTGTCAGTTTTGTTCACTGTAGTATCCCCAGCATCTAATTTAGCATTCAACACATAGTATTCTTTGAATATTTCTTGAATTATGAACTGAGAAATGTCTGTTAAAGCTGAAAAGTGCTGCTGTATCATGCCTTTTTTATACAATGTCTTAAATTTTAAAATAAAGGCTAGTAATATATTTAGACAGGATTTGCATAATTTTGTCTCCAAGTGATAATTTTCTTCATGATATTCTTCATATTAAAATATCGACTATACTTTGTTCTATATATAAAATATCTTTCATTATGGAAATTAAATATGATATTTTATAATCATCCTGCTATATTATATAAGTTGCTTCATTAAGCTAAAATATAATTTACATTCTTATTTTTTTACCATGTTTAGTGGCCACCTGAAGACATAAGATTTTTTTTTCCTCTTTTAAATATTATTTTATTGAAACATATTCATAAACCATGCAAACCATCTAAAGTGTACAATCAATGGCATTTGGTATAATCACAGAGTTGTGCCTTCATCTTGTAACATTAGCATACATTTGTTTTGTTTCAGAGAAAAACATTCTTACATATGCACTATAGCTCCAGAGATTGATGCCTTATCATTAGGTTCTACTTTGGAATCTGTGCTCCTGAGAGTGACAGAGTTGGACTCAAATAAGTCCTCCCTGCACATGGTCCATCAGTCCCTTCTATTTAAACCTATATGTGATGCTGGAGTTTGTAGGTATACTTCCAGAGACTGGAGCCTTTGGACTGCCCCTGTGCCCTCTGTGACTGGAATCTCAGTGGAGCTGCAACTCCTACTCTACAGTTCAATGGACTCACCCAAGTTACCTGGTGAGGAGACGATGATGGACAATGGCCATTCCAGGGAATGGAGAGAGCCTGCAGCTGCAGGCAGGATAATCTCATCCACTGTATCCATGGGATATAAGTCCCCTCTCACTTGGAGGTGGAGTGGACATCACCATCTCAAACTCCTCAGGATTGGGGGAAGATCTATGGACTAGAGTGAACTTAATGGTATTCTGTTGTAGACATATTGTGATTTCAGCAATGGATGAAATTATAACAGTGAGGTGGAGCCAGTGGCCACTAGACACTTTCGGGGCAGGGAAGGGAAAAGCTGTTGTAATACAGAGGCTTTTTCAGGACTTGGGAATTATCCTGAGTGACATTACAATGACAGAAAAAGGCCATTTTACATCAGCATATACCATGCAGAACTGTGTGGGAGAGAGTGTGGTCTACAATGTGAACTATGGTCCATGCTTAGTGGCATAGACCCAGGATGTGTATATCCATTGCAAGTGATGTGCCACACTAATGAAAGATGATTATGTGGGATGTTATGGGAGGTGTGGGAGGTGGGTAACATGGGAATCCCTGTAATTTTTGTGTAACATTTATGTAATCTAAGCATCTTTTAAAATATATATAAATATATATATATATAAATAACATTTATGTAAGCAAATGCACATATATGCATATATATTTATATATCATTTTACAAATATTGGTTTGTATTGTGAAAAATTTGATTTTTACCCACAATAAAAAAATAAATAAATAAATA
>JAQZBX010097935.1:0-11634 GCA_029593785.1 Cabassous unicinctus | reverse complement strand
TGGACTGCACCCCAGGTGTATTCTTCCCCCCCCCCCGTTCTTGGACCAATTGCACATGATAACAACCACGGGCATTTACTGAGCTCGTGCTCTGTGGCAGCCCATGCTGAGCACTCTGCAGGTCTTATCTCATTTAATCTTCACAGACCTATGAGGTAGCTGTTGTTACTTTTCTCATTTTACAGGCAAGGAAACAGAAGCTTTGAGAGCTCTGGTAATTAATTGGTTCTGGTCACACAGCTGAAAGAGGGGGTGGAGGGGGAAGCCAGAGTTTGAACCCAGGCAGGCTGTCCCTAAACCCCAGAGCTCTGCTGTCGTTGCTGGCTGGTGGAGGGGGCCCAGGGCCAGGTAGATGAGAAGAGAGGTTGGCGGGAGGCAAACCCCGATGGGACCGGCCAGAGGGTGCAGGCCTGGCCTAGAGCGACAGCTCTGCCTCAGGCCAGCAGAGTTGCTGCTAGGAACTGCAGCCCAGTGTGGTCAGACTACAAGAATGTTTTCATAGCAAGACAGACATCCACATTTTTTTTTTTTTGTCTATGTTTTTTGGCATCCAGATTTAAGAAGAAGAAAAAAAGGTGATGTCTCCTGATTTTTTTAAAACATTGACAATTAATCAAAAAATGTTTAATCACTGGTGGTGATGGGGTTGGGGTGAGGATGGCAAACAGAACACTTCTTCCGGCCAGGTTTAGCCTGTGGGCCTCCAGGGTGTGTCTTCCGGTAGTTTCTGTTAACATGTGGCTGTTACATAGAGTGGGACCAAAGAAAGCCCTTGCTCCTATAGAATTCCTTATTAAAGGAATAAAAGATCACTCTGTGGTACCCCCTCCCAGAATGTGATAATAACTAGTAATATAGAATTTTTCTTTCTAGTGAGATAGTCAAGAATGAGTTCCTTCCCAACCCCTTACCCTACTTCCCTCCCTCCTTCCCTTCTTCCATCCCACTCTCTTTCTCTGTCTTCCCAGTCAGGCATTTTTCCATAGAAAAAAAATTTTCCCATTAAAAGAAAAGTTGTGGGTAGAGAAATCAAAAGAAACTGACAGTCCAAGAAAGGATTTCTAGGAAAAAAAAAACACAAAAAAGAAGGTTTTGGATGAGAGCTGGTAGGCAATGAATGACGCTTGTGTGTGTTATATGAAGCAAATCTCGCTTTTGGCTGTCCCGGGATGTGGGGCCTGGTGCTGGCTGTGAGGGGATCACATTCCATGTAATACTTGGAAATGTTTTTCCCAGCCTTCCACTTTCTACCTGAATGTATCCCTTCTGCTACTCTGAAGTACCTGGGAGAAGAATAGCAAAGTTGTAACTAGCACGTCTGTAAGTGTAACTAATTTGTATAACGCACTATTTTTTTCCTCAGCTGATGCAACAGTCCTGTGAGGCAGGCAAATGGGTACAGAGTGCCCTGTTTGAGGCTTGGTAAAATGGCAGTGTTTTCTTCTCCCTTCTGTTTTCTAAGAGAGCAGTAGCCACGGAGGATTGAAACCCGGTGCTCAGGGAGCTGCTCCCACAGCTTTCCCTAACTGGCTGCCCTCACTCCGCACCTTGAGTCCCCCATGGTCTGTGGTCTCTACCTCTCTGGAAATCCCAGCTGGAGGGGGGCTGTGAAGTGGGCCCGGGGAGGGCCCTAAGCTGACGGGTGTCCCACGGCCAGCCTCCCCACCTCCCACGCTTAGCTCCACCGCCTGTCATACTGAGCTATTATGCTGAAAGCTGGGCAGAAAATAGCTCACTGGAGGGAATTATTTTAGTCTCTGTTAGACTTCAATCCCTGGTTACTGAAGAGTTGCAGTGTTGGCTCATGTAGGGGGATTTCTGGGAAAAGTGAGGGGTGGGGAGTAAAGGGGAAGTGGTGGGTGGAGGTGTCGCCACCTCTGCCCCAGGGGCCGTTATGGCCCACATTCTGCTCCGGGACAGCTGCTCTCCTGGGGCCCCAGTCTCAGAGCCACCTGCCCCTGTTAACCCGGCACCATGCAGCCTGCATGGTGGCCACTGGCTTCTTCCCCTGGAATGCCGTCTACTCCACCCGGCACCGGGGAACCCAGCCCAGCCAGCTGGAGGGAGATTCCTCTTCACCCACAATCCCTTTCATTGAGCCCAGGCTCTAAAGCTGGTCCATCCCGTTCCTTCTCCAGGCATGTTTACTTCTGCTGGGAAGAGTGTTGAGTGAAGGAAGTAGAGGGTCTGCTACCTGTGCAGAGGCCCAGGAGCACAGCAGGCCTGGCTTGGGGCAGCTGGGGGCTGCAGACAGCTGACTGCTGAGAAGGGAAAGAGGTCGTTCCTCTCTGGACTTAAGTGTAGCTCCTTTTCTGCCCCCAAGGCAGCACGGAAAGCTACTCTGTGGAGTAAATCTGTTCCATCTTTGTCCCTGGATACCAAAGAAAGACATGGAAGACGAAGAGGGCCAATGGGCAAGGGGATGAAGATTATAGTTTAAGAGGACTCATGGGTTAGGACAGTTTGTATGTCAGGGGAAGACTCCTCCAGACACATGAGGACATTTTGGCCTGACTCTTTGAAATAAGAAGGTTGTCTTCAATTATAGCTCTGAGAGGAAGTCTAGGCTTGTGTTATGTCAGCCAGGAGAGCATCTGGTCATCCGACTCAGGGTATAGCTTGGCATGTGCCCACGTGTGCATGGGACTTTCCACACGTGTCCATGGTTCAAGCTGTTTGTTGGCCTAGTGTATTTGTGCCTGATGCCCTTCCTTAGGGCGATTCCTAGCAACAAGGAAATAACCTTGTTGATTGGGAAAGAGGAGTTGGCAAAGTGGTCTAGGGGAGGCAGGTTTGGGGATCAGTAGGCTGGCTGGTAACTCAGCTTTCTCCGTGCCCAGCAACAATATCGACCTCCCTGATGCATGGGGATGTAGCAACTGAGTTGTCCGCCAAGCTCTGTCTCTCTTTGAATCTTTGTTCTTGCTTTTGGTCTCTCCTACTCAGCTGGGCTGAATTTACCGGAATACTCTCCTGTACATCTTCCTTCCAGCTCAATTACTGATGGTCCTATTCCCAGCGTAAAAGACTTCCTCAAAGGGGTGGGGGCGTGTCTCTGGGCATCTACCACCTGGAACTTGGGCTGGGCCGCTGGAGAGGCTTCTGCTTCACTTGCTTCTTGGGCCCTTTCTCAAGGAACCAATGTCTATGTTCCATTTGTATTTTCTTCAGGCCATTCAAGCTTGATTCAGGTTGGAACAGTACTCTGAATGTCATCTGAAAGTTGTCGGTTTCGAAATATCATGACAATAATTTTTAAATTCCTGGTACTCAAGACTTGATGGATTTACTAGAAGAAGCACTTGGAAGAAAAAAGAATGGAATATACTTCCTACCGGTCTTTAAAATGAGTGTGATAGGTTGGTTCATCTGTTCCTGGCCCCCTCTCATTCTCTTGGTGCTTAAAATTAGGCAGGGATCACCACCAATAATAGACAGGGATCACCAAACAATGTCCGCCACAGTGTGAGGCCAAGGGAAAAAATGCTGCAGCCTCCTCTGCCCTCCAAGTGGGGCCGCTTGGGGAAATCTGCATGGGAGGATGGCTGGAACCCTGGCAAGGCAGAAGCTCTCTTTTTAGGGGGGACTCCCTGGGGCACCTGCTGCTGCCCTGCATTCCTGTGGTATTACCTGAAGTGAACAGTAACCTCCCCACCTGGTCTAGGCCCTGAGTAGCCTCAGGGATACAGGGGACCCATCCACCCCCTCACCAAGCACCCAGAAGATGAAGAGAATGCCTTAGGGCCAATCAGCCCCTTATGGGACTAGAGCTGACTGGTCAAGAGTTTCCCCAGCCATGTCCATCCCTGGGGATCCTTTATTGATTCTGAGTCAGGATCCACAGGATAAGGGAATGACCTCACCAGGCCTCCAGTTACCGGGGGCCACCAGGAGACTGGGCCCAAAGAGCCAGAGTCAGCCCAGTGCTAGGTAAGGGGCCATACTGTGCCCCCCGCCTGCCTCCAGCCCACACTGCCACCTCTTTGCCCTGCGCCTTGGCACCCACCTCAGCCTTTCCCAGCACACTGCATCTGGTGGTGGGTGGGAGTGGGCTGAGAAACTGCCGCTGCCCTGATAGCTGGCAGAGGAGGCATTTTGGGGCTGCCAAACTTCAGGTCCTGCCAGGGTGAGGACAGATGTGTGACACAGGACAGGCACTCATTGATGGGGGAGATGACAGGGATATAACTGGGTGAGAGGCTGGGAGGAAGGGGATGATGCTGGAAGTGGTTAGCCATCTGTGGCAAGACGGGGGCCCTGGGCTGGGAGCCCTGAACCTTATCTTTCCAGTGGAGGAAATGCCCAGAACTGAAGCTCAGCTCCTTTGCCCATTGGGGGACAGATTCCAATGATCTATGTCTCCCCAGCCTGAGCAGCCAGATTTCTAGAAGCCACAGACTGTGGGTGGGATGGTCAGCTCTCCCAGCTCAGCAGAAATGTGGCTTTCTGGGCAATGTCAGTTTGGGACGGAGTGTCTGAGACCAAGAGCAGTCTTCCTCCCCCCACCCCCAGCCCAGGGCATTCTTTTCTCCTCATTTTCCAGGCCCTGGATTTTCCAGCAATTGTGCTAACAGCAGTAATGGCTCTGATAATGACAGCTAACTTATATAAACCTTGCCGTGTGCCAGGCACATTCTGAGTGCTCTGAAGCCATTAATTTATTTGCTTCTTGCAATGGCCCTGTGACTGAGGTACTATCAGATCCCTATTTATAGATGAGGAAACAGGAAGGGTTTTGGGGGAAGCTGGACTGTGGTCAGGTGATGGAGGGTATCAGTCTGACCAAGGATCTGGAATATCTTGGTGTTGGCAGACCCTGGGGCTCAGGTACTGACCTTTCTCACTGTGCAGGAAGGATCTGGATGATGAGGAGATTACACTGGCCCCAGAAGGAAAATAACAAAGAATGCTGGTGAGGGTGGCTTGAGGTGGGAGGTGGGGCCTCAAAGCAACCTGCCAGAGCAACAGTGGACTTGGGCCTAAGTGGACTGGGGCCTAAGTGGACTGGGGCCTAAGTGGACTGGGGCCGAGGGGCTCAGCATTAAGAAAGATGCTTAGCCCCAGTAGAGGCACAGCGGAGAACTGAAAATGGCTTGGAATCCCCTGGGAGAAAGAAACGGTTATCTGCCATGGTCCTACGCCCTCTCCCCACCCCCACCCCCTTTTTTTCTCTTTAAATCAGAGAAAACCCATGTAGCAACAGAAGTGGCTCAGAGAAGGCTGACCTGTCTCTTCCTGTACTTGGGGCTGCCCCAGTTTCTACTTCTTGGTCTCCAAGTCACTGGACCACCAATTTCTGCCTGTGGCAGACACCCCCATCCTAGTATTCCTGGAAACCCCACCCAGGAAGGGGAGAGATGAGGTGTATTCCACTTCCCTCTAAAATGTTCCCTATTTTGAGTTCTTATCCAGTTCCTTGGGTCATGGAGGCTGGAGACAGGAGCTGAGTGCTGGGCTGGTCAACAGGAATGAGTGATAGACCTTCAGTGCCCCTTTTTTTCTCTGCTTTGATTGTAAGGATGGGATTGGTGTTGAGCGGCCCCATGGCAGTTGGCATCCGGGCCTCTTACAGGATGTCTCCACAACCCTTCTCCTCCAAGGAGTGAAATACTTGCTCCCCACCCCACCCCCCACCCCCACCAGCCATTTCTCTCACACCCTACTCTTCTCCTGGAAGCTGCTCAGGCTGGTGGTTAGAGTTCTTGAGCTAAATTTGGCCAGGGTGGAGGTGGGGAAACACCCTGTCTCATTGTGTGGCCTTGGACAAACCACTTCTCCTCTGATGGCCTCAGTTTCTTCAGCTGTCAAACCAGACAGAGCAGCCTCCAGCTGATGAATGGGCCGGTTCCCATGCTTCAGTGCCCACCGTCGCTGCCCACACTTTCTGGCTGTGATGTGGGCATAACCTGCCTGTTACCTGGAGAACAGTAATCAGCCCAGAAATCTTGTTGACAAAGCTGAGGGCAGAGTTTCCACTGGAAAAAAAAAGCAGCATGCAGGAATGATTGTTGTAGATAAGAAGTGGAAATATCTCTAAGTTAGCCATGGATCTCCTGTCCCACTACCTGGAGCTGTGTGGGCTATCACCACTGGATTCTGCTGAGCTCCAAAAAGCTGCCAGCACTCCCTGTAGTGACAGGGTAGTCAGCCAAGAAAGAGCCTTGAATGGCTGCACTGTAGAGTGACCCAATAACCCATGGCATTGTATGGAGTGACAGTCCATGACATTTTTCAGGTTCTCAACGATGATCTGTGTTCCCCAACGGGTTAACTGGGAACCACCTTTGCAGGTAAACTCCTTCCTGCAACTACTTGTCATCAGCCACTTAATTTCCCATCACTGAGTCAGTCGTTAAATATATTTGGTACACCTAATGGGCTTTCTTAGAACTGCAGTGCTGGGAGCCAGCCTTCACCTGGAAACAACCAAGCTGCAGATAAAGAAAGCAGGCAGGCCTGGGAGGGGGCCGCATACAGCCACTCGCCCTCTTCCATTGGGCCCTTTCCATGGGCTGAAAACTGTTCTCTCCAGTGAAAGCCAGGGAGACAGTCTCTGTCTGTCCTGACAGCCTTACTTACTGCCCTCATGGAAATTATGATCATGAGATCTAAATCGAAACTGAACAGAAGCCAGGTTATCTTCCTCCACTTCTCCCCCTGAAACCTCATTGACATCATAAACATTGTAGATTTTTATATTTTTATGACATTTTCCAACAGATGGAGGTAAAGTGTCTTGAGGAACAGGCTCTTCTAATTCGCACAGGGGCGCTCTGTGGGCTAGTGGTAGCCCTGCTGACCCTTCTCTCCAGAGACACTGTTAGAATGGTTTTTTCTTATAAAACTACTAGACCAGTGATTGAAAGCCACAGGGGACTGATTTCACCTGCACATAATGAAGAACTTCCTAAGCTTAGTGTCATCCCAAAAGGGTGGATTGCCTTGGGAGATAGTTCTCCATCAGTAAAAATATTTAAGCATGGGCTAGAAAACTGTTCAGCTAGAATATTAAAGAAGGGATTAAGATGTTAGGACAACTACTGGGTCTATACCCAGAAGAGCTGAGAGCAATGACATGAACAGACATCTGCACACCAGTGTTCATAGCAGCATTATTCATGATTGCCAGAAGTTGGAAACACCCCAGGTATCCATCAACCGATGAATGGATAAACAAACTGTGGTGTATTCATACGATGGAATATTATGCATTCCATGAAACGAAGTCTCGAAACATATGACAACTTGGATGAACCTGGAGGACATTATGTTGAGTGGAGCAAGCCAGACACAAAAGGACAAATGCTGTACGATTGCGCTACTATGAACTAAATAGTTTGTGTAGCATATTGTATGATTCCATTTATATAAAATGTAAATATAAATCAATTTATAAAGGTGAAATTATTTTAGTGGCTATGTAGGGCTGGGAAAGGCATGCTAAGGGGTGTGGAGTTTTTATTTATGGAGTAATGAAATGGTTCTAAATTTTTTTTGGTGATGAATACACAACATTGTGATTATACTAAAAGCCGTCAATTATACACTTTGGATAGATCGTATGGTATGTGAATATATCTCAATAAAACTGCTTAATAAAAAAAAAAAAGATATTAGGATGAAGTGATGTTAAGTTTCCTTCCAATCTTGAGATTTTATGAGATGACTGGTATCTATTGAGTTTTTCTTTGGACATCACAGTCTGTAGGAAATAATTTCAGACCATTCTCACCCAGTGTTTAAAATATATCTGTACAGAGGAGTTGGAAGACCATGGAGCAAAAATAGCTTGGACAAGCTCTGTTTATACAGTACACTTTCCTCTCCCCTTCCCCTCATTTTCATTCTGTTTCCCTTCAGCTTCTTCTGGGAGGTGATGTTAAGACTGTTCTGGAGAAAGAATGTGGCTGTGTGTTGGGGATGGTGGAGAAGGAAGAAAAGGCATCATTTTAGCTGGCCATGATATTGTCCATGCCTAGGTTATACTAGAATAAAGAGATGACAACTAAAACGTTAAGTATGTCATGAGGTGTTCAATTCTACAGGCAGTGTTGAAAGGATGATGACATGAAAAATGGGAAGGAAAAGGCATGCATGCACAAGTATATGTGCAACTGTGGCTACTCATACACAGAGGGAGCCCAACATATGGTTGACTCTATATGAGCAAATTTTAGGAACCAGAACTTTCTCCCCCTCCATTAAGAAATTGCTTGACTTTCCATTTCTTTCTAGAAGGAATGAGTGAGAGCTTCAAGCCAATGTCAACTATTAGAAGGCCCAGTTTTGATCACTCCATATCCCACCCTGGCTGAGGAAGGGCTCCTGGGTCCCATTCTCCAGTGGGATCTTTCATTCATGCCTTTCCAGCTCATTAGCATCTGATAGAGAGTGGATCTCTCTGTGTACTGGGTGCTCATCTGATTACTGGGGGTTGGGGGGCAGTCAAGGAGAAAACTCAGAGAGTGAATCATTTCCTGAATAGCCTTGAGGCCTCATTGAGATGGGAATTCCGGTCTTGGATTTGCATGCTGTTGGAGCTGGAAAAGACCTTAGAGGTCAGGCCACTTGTCCACCCCTTGTCCACCCCTTGGTCCTCCTCAGAGTCACAGCATTATCACCTGCAGGAGGGTCCAGTAAATGTGGTGTGGCTGAACTGAGCCACGGGGGACTCTGATCCTTGTATTTCCCAGGCCTCCCCCCAAGACCCCCTGCGGCCACCCACCCCCCCCCCTCCCCACCAGGCAGTCTGTCCGAGGTAAGGCCTTCTCCATCTGGGGTTGCCTGTTTAGCAGAAGCTGCTGGAAGCCTGGTGTATGAGTGACAGACAGACGTGTAGGAGAGGTAGCGTAACTTTGGCTTTGATGCCTGGAAGGAAACACACGATTTCTCGATTTCTCATTTCTTGCTGAGGGAAGGTCAGGACTGAAGTCAGGGCCAGGCGGGGGTTTGATGTGGGATGCAGACCCCGGATGAATGGAAACCAAGGGCTTTCTACAGATTTGAACTCCTCTCCCTCAGCTTCTCTGCAGCTCAGTGGGTTTGGGTGTTTCTGAAGCAGGGTCAGGAGGGGGTTTCTCGGAGAACAGCCCCAGAAAAAGCTGTGGGATGTTCTGTATACTCAGAACATGAATTGTGGGGCGTGTGGAGTGGGGGTGTTATATGACGTGACGAAGGGGCCGAGCAATTGAGTGTTTTTTCCACCCATCATCTGTTTTACCCCGTGTCTTTTGCCCCACTTTCCATGCACTTAGACCTAGAGGCTACATGGGAGCTGACTTCGCTTAAAGCACTGTCTAGTAGTGAAAGCCTCACAGAGAGGAGAGGTCCGCGTGCCCAGTGCGGTTTTTCTGGAGGAGAGGGGCTGGCTGTCAGCAAGGGGAGCCTGCTGTGGCCTCTGCTGATTTGGGATTCCTGGAGGGGAAGGCGCTCATGATCCGGACACTGTCCTCTGCGCTTCTCGCTGACTTAGTGGGAATAAAGGGCATTCAGGCCTGGGGACTGAGGAACTGACTGAGGTATTTCCCTCAGGAGAGGAAGCAGAGCAGACTCAGGGCTAAGCTGCCTAGGTTCAAATCCTGGCTCCAGAGAGAATCGATTTCTCTGTGCCTCAGTTTCCCCCATCCCTAGGGTAGCGCTAATAACAGTGCCCACCTCACGAGGCTGCTGCGAAGATTAAATGAGTGTACAGGAAGAACTTGGAGCAGGGCCCAGGACACAGTAATGAGCGTGTGCGCCGATATTATCTCTGGGAATGGGAGGAGAAGCAGGAGGCAACGGGCGCTTTTGGGTATTGCTCTCAGCCGGGCCTCACTCGGCTCCTGGCACCACCATCCGCTTACCATGGGACCCCACACAAGTAGCTCAGACTGCCCTGGACTTTGGATTTGCCATCTGTAAAATAGGACTACCCCCCACCTCCCAGGGCTGTTGTGAGGATTAAATGAAATAATAATGTGTGTAGAGCTTAGCAGGCCTGGCCCCTAGTAGGTATACTCTATAGGGCCTTTTCCCCTAAGTTCAAGGATGGTTGTCCACCTGTGCCACTGACCTCTGAAAGCCTTTAGGATTGAGGTCAGGAGAGCAGTGGTCCTTTTTTGTACCCACCCTACCCTCACCTGAGCGTCCATGAGGATCAGGCAGAAGTCAAGCCTGGGAAGTCGATAAGGCCATGGGAAGTCGATAGGGTCAGCTGGTGGGACTTGGGCAGTAAAACACAGGGAATGAAGGAGAGCCTGAATGGGAGATAAGTGGCAACATGCCTGTCCCCAGCAGGTGTACCTCCCCCCCATAGTCCTTGGGAGTAGGCCAGCCTAGCTCAGGTCTCATCCTGAGCTCATCGTCTGCTCATCGTTGGATGTCCGTGAGGGGCCGTGCTTGGGGTCTGGGGATACCCAACGGGTTGGCCCACGGGCTCTATAGGATGGCAGTTCTAGGGCTGGGGCCCTTCCCTGCTTAGTGGAACCACCAGGAGGCAGAGATCTCTGAAGAGAAACCAAGCCTGGGAGTTTGGACCAGCCCCATCTGGGATTTGTCTTCAAAGCCTTTGCCAGGTTCAGGGCCAGGCACCCGCTTGCCTCTGTATCTCCCAGGCGTCTCCCTGTTGGTGTCAGGAAGGGAGGAGGTGTGTGTTTGTGTGCACGCGTGTGTGTATGTCTGTCCCTGTGGTAGACAAGCTGGCTGGGTGGGGTGAAGTGGGGAGGGCGACATTCTGCCAGCCCTGCCCTGGGGAACCATGGTGCTGCCAAGACCCAGTAGCTGGGCACTGGATTCGGCCCTACTTTGGTCCTTGCTGAGGCGGGGAGTGGGGGTTGACCAGGGGGAGGGTTAACATGTCTGAGGAAGAGCTAAACGTGGCAGAAAACATCCTGTTTGAAAGTGGTGAGTTGCTGTATTTAACTCCTGCAGCACCTGCTCTGCCTACACTGGGTCTCCTAAGACAGGAGATCCCAGACATCCCAGTCTTTGAAGCTGTCCCAAGATGCCAGGGCCCGGGCTGTCATCCTAACCTACATCGTTCCCAGCTCCTCTGAGGGTCCTCAGCTCTTGCTAGGGGCAGAAGTCCCCTTCCCTCCCTCAGCCGAGGGCATCTCGAAAATCTGGGGGTGGGCCCTTCTTACCCCCTGACCCCCTCTGCCATGAGAAGGGAAGGAGAACTTACAGCAGGGAGGCTGTTTCCATTTGCCCATGTGCTGGCTACTTCCCCCACACTCCCTCCGTGCCTCAAGGGAGGGCCGTTCGCGCCATCCCCCACCCCCTCACGCCTGCCAGAGATGACATGTCGCGTCTGCTCCCAGCAAGTCACTTCTGTCAAGTTTTATAGTCCCTGGTCTGGGGCCTTCAGCCTGTTGGGTTCCTGAAGAACTGGCCGTAAGGGCAGTGCTGGGCTTTAAGTAAAACGTTCCCTTTCTTCATTTCAGAACATTTTTGGTTTGAGGCACCTGTGAGACCTTATAGAAGGGCATCCCTGGGCTTGCCTCCCGCTTCGCCTTCAGGTAGGCATTGCCCCTTCAGCCACAAGCTCCCTGGTTTTCTGTTTTCTGTTGGGTAGGGGGAGGAAAGTACTTTGCAATTGTGGGTCCCGTGTCAGTAGAATCTGCAGCAGCCCACAGATGAGCTCCATGCTGAGACGGG
>JAQZBX010097934.1:0-11631 GCA_029593785.1 Cabassous unicinctus | reverse complement strand
GGGAGGGGTCGGGGCGGGGGCAGGGAAAGGGGGCAGGTAGGGAGAGGCCGCAGAGGGCAGGGAGGGCAGAAGGGGCCTGGAGAGTATGATGCTAGAAACGAATGGGGTTACGGTCACCAGTGATGACCAGCTCTAGGGTGGGCCCAGGGCAATGAGTGGCTGGGGTAGGGCGGAGGCGAGAAGGAAGAGGAGGGGGAGGGGGGGTCAAGGAACTAAGAGGAGGGGGTGCTGGAACGATCATCGTCGTGGGTATTGAGATCAGCAAGGAGTATTTTGACAGGAGTATTTTGGATAAGAGACAGTGAGCCAGGAGCTCACAACTTGAAGGCGAGAGTGGGCGCGCAGTGCGAGTGCCCTGCGGCTGGACAGATGCCACAGGAGGGAGGAGAGGTAGCCGGATGGTAGAGTCTGGTGGTGTGCGACTCACAGCTGGGGTCCGGAGCAGCGAAGGGAGCGGGAGGGTAGTCTAGTGTGTGGAGGGGCAACTGGAGCAAGAACAGCACCTCCAGGCCCAGCACCTGAACTCAGGATTGCGGGGCGGCGGGGGACGGGACTTAAAAACGCCGCCATCCGTAGGGTTACCAAGCGGGCACGATATTCCCACACGGGAGAAGCCGTTGGCGCCGCTGCTTGGATAAAAGAAGGAGCAGAGCTGGAAGCTGAGAGAAAAGACGCGTACGTCTGACTTTGGAAACGCCAAATGAGGAGTGAGTGCACCGTTCTCGGAAGTACTGCAATACCGAGCCGATGCGTGGAATGGACGGAGCAAGCCCCTATTCCATCTCCCAGCTCCAAAAATCCGCTTAATACGATGTCCTCGGATAGAGGACGTATCAGATATTAAACTGATAAGAACAGATACTACACTTGATCTTAGCCAAAAGGCCGAGAAGCGATGCCGGAGCTCTGCGACCCTCCCTGCTCCCCCTTCTTGGCCCACACGTTTAACTCATGGCTCCGTGAGAACGCTGCCGCTTACTCCAGGTCTCATTCCCTTTCCTTCCTGGACAGTACTAACAACTTCATTGGCTCTTTTGCAGATTTCCTATTCTCTGCAAATTTAAAGGAGTTTTTATCTCAGCTTTTCCTCCGTCGCTCCCATGCTGACCCGCCAATTACAATTTGCATGCCACGCACGTGGCCGCCCCAGGGGGCGTGGCCACCGCGGGCCGACTCCACCCTGGGGACCGCGCCTGAGCGCCGCGAGCTCCGGCTGCGCTGCGCGCAGACCTCCTCCGCTGGCACCGAGCGGGCGCAACGACCCCAGTGGGGTGGGGGGCGGCGGCGGCCGGGGACTCTGAGGCAAGAGCAGTCCCCGGGACTTCCGGGAGCCTCTGAAACCAAGAGCTTTGTTTGGTTCACTGCTCTCTCCCCGGCGCGTGCTTCACACTCAACCACTGCACTGCCTGACATGGTGCCTCCGATACGCTCAGCCCCTGCCCAACACGTCGTGATCATGATGGCTTTTCAGCCCCTCAACCCCCATCCAAGCTCCCCGTTTCCGGGGCCTCTCTGCTCGCGTCCGTGTTCTTCAGGCCGTCTTCTGCTCAGTAATAACTCGGGTCCCCGGTAGTTGCATCGTGAGAAGGGGCTGCCCTGGGCTACGTTTATTGGAATGGAACACTGCCCATTGCAAAGTCCTCACTCGCCATTTCACTCCCTGCATCGGACTCTTCTGAGTTTCCTCAGCGTGACTCACTCCCGCGGAGTGTGCACTGCACAGGCCCAAGTGTGCACTGCACAGGCCCAAGTGCCTACAAAGCTGCGCCCGGTCCCGTGGGGCAAGGCCTGTCTGGGGAGGCAGGACGGGTGCCCTTCTGCCCTCACCGCTGTGCGATGTCGTGGTCGTGGTCCCGGTGACCCTCGCTACAAGGGAGCCAAGAACTATGGGCGTTGGGGGAGAGGGTAGGTCAGGGAGAGTGACTGGAAGAGCACTTGGGGACAGTTCCCAGGCAGCATCCCTTTCTCCCCAGCCCAACACTGAGAGGTGACTGCCCCCTAAGAGTTCATGGTCAAGGGGGATGGTGGGGGACGGAGATGTGAGAATGGATGCCATTTACAGAAGAGAGGAGGAGCCTGGAGTAATCACTAGGGGGCTGAGAGATCCTTAGACTGAACAGGAGGCCCAGTGATCAATCTCCCATCTTTTCTCTGGGGAAATGGATTTGCCCAGGGGGACACAGCTGAGTGACCCACTGAGCAGGGCAAGGGGCTGGGTCTGGGGTCTCTGGGCCTCCTGCCGTCACCACCACTTCCAACTTAACACGCAGTGGGACATTAGCTGTCTGCAATGCCACCCGCCAGGGCCTGTGCTTGCTGCTGGGAGTAGAGATGGGCCAGACACCAACCCTGCTCCCCAGGAAGCATCGGCCCAGCCCAGGACCGGACCAAGACGCCTGTCCCGACGACCAGAACACCAACCATGCACACTGAGGAGGGGGCCGTGAGCGAGGAGCAAACTGGTCAGGGCTCCCACCTGGCTGTGAGCCCCTTGAGTCCCGAGACCCCGTCGTATTTGGCTCTGAGTCCCTAGTGGGAGCATGCCATAGACACCCAGTAGATGAGGATGCAGGTCGGCACGTAAGCCAGTGGAATCGGGAAGGTCTTTGTGACATCTCATAGGGCTTGGGGACAGCTCATAAATTCCACAGGAGGCCAGGTTGAAGCAAAGGGGCAATTGGGGCATTGGGGTCTGAGCAAAGAGCGGGGGGCCAAGGTCAAGAGGTGTAAAGGACGTGGCAATGGGGGACTGAGGGTTCTGGCTTGCACCCCGCCGGCCAGTCCAGCAACCCGGGAGGGCATGATCTGGGCCGTGACCTGCCCCAGAGAGCACTTGCTGAGCCTGAGCTCCTTCCTACTGGAATTGTCCCCATCCCCCTGCCTCCACTCTCCCTCCCCTCACAGACTTTCATATCCTGGATTCAGCCAGCTGGCTCAGCTTTCCGCAGGAATCCCCCACCCCCGGGCTCTCCCCTCCAGCGTCCCCCCTCCACACTCCCTCACCCCCCAACCCCCACCTCCCCCCACTCCCTACCCCCACCCCCGCTCTTGGGGAGAGAGGCTGGCGTCCTCCTTAGAGTCAAGGCACTTGGGTTGGGAGCCGTTTCCCGCAGAAGCCAAGGAGCTGTCCGTTGGCAATCAGACTGACTCAGCGGACATTTGTTGAAACGCCCACCGTTGAAAGTAGGGTCACGGGCGGTCCCAGTTAACCTGTCCAGCGCTCAGGGAAGGCAGCTCTCCACCCCCATTTGACACGGGAGAAGCCGGCTTGCAGTGTGTAATAATCTGACCTCGTTTTTGATGTTTGACTGCTGACAGCCTTTAAAACCTCATACCTCTCTCTTCCCCATGTGCTCTACACCTGGGCAAGCTGTCGAGAAAGCCCGGGCGCTCCCTCCCTGGGCGCGGGCTGGCGGGAGGTTCGAGCCCTGCAAGTCCCTGCGGGCAGCCGGAACCCTCACCCCTGCCTCACCCCCTCACCGCCACAAAACCCAGAAGCCAGTCTCCTTTAATTGCTCTCTGAAGCCATTTTCAGACCTGCTTGGGAGCCACCCTGCTCTCCCCAGAACGCCTCATTATGTGAGTACTAAACCTTTTCCTACCCTCTTGGTCTGTGTGTGGTGTCATCTGTCTCCACGTGGGAATCAAGTTTTGGGTGGGGCTCCTTCCGGGTCGGGTGGTGTGGCCACGATTTACAGCGGCTGCCGGACTTGCTCTCAGTCAGTTACAATTTAGACCCAGAGGTCTCCCCCGGTAGACTGGGTGGCCTCCTGTCTGTGACAAAACCAGAGGGCGTTTATCATTCCCTCAGTCAAACGCTGTCCTGTCTACTGAGTGCACGCCCTGTGCTAAGCCCGAAGCCACTCTGGGCTTGTAACAAACCCATTCCTGAGGTGGATTTGCAGGAGCACATGTAACGCTTTTGCTGTCAGGGAAAATATGTACTGCTTAAATCGAGAGGCATCTTCACTGGACACGGTTTGGAGTGCTTCTGGAGGCACGCTGTGCAAAGTGATCCCCTCTCCAGCTTTGAAGTACACCAGCCCGGGCCCTAGCCTCAAAGATTCCAGTCGACTTGCCTTTGCCGTTTGGTGGGGCTGGGGCATGAGAATGATTTCAAGGAGCTCCGGGCGATTCTGATGTGCAGCCCAGTTTGGCAAACACGGCTGTAGATACAGGAGAAGGGGCTTTTCCGTCCCTATCAGGGAAGTTCTTTGCAGGCATGACCTGTTTGTGTATCTTTTTTTTTTTTTTTTAATTCACATTTCTTTTTTAGTATTTAACTCCTAATTTATCTTATTCTCAGACACACATTCATGTCAGTGACAAACATCCATGGAACTCATTGTGAAGAAATTCTTTATATTCCCCAATCACTTTGCACTCTGAAAGACACCAGCCTTCCTCATCTCCTCAAAATCTATCATGGAGTCGTGATGTCTGCACAGATCCGCATATACCTTCTTTCTTGGTTCAGCCACGGGAAATTTACAGAGAGCTGCAATCCCCAGAGACGCAGCGAGGGCCCCAACAACATGAAGTCGAAGAGGCGAGGCCTTCAGGTTTCCCCAAGGCACTGGATAAGGCATGGTAGTCATTCCCCTTAATGCCAGCGTCCTTCCCGACTGATGAAGAAATGGATCTGTTTGCTTATCATTTGTTTCTGGGCGTAGGGGTCCGGTCGAGCGAGTGTAGAGCTAAGTGAAGCAACTTGATTTAAGTCGTAGGCGGAATGACAGGCAATGCTCACTCGTTCACATGTGCATCGGTATTATGCCTTTCCTCCAAAAACTGTCCCGCATGAAACTGTCTGCCTGGGCCAACCCCTCCTGCCATCCATGAGAGGAATGAGCTTCAACCTCACAATCACAGTAGCCACATACAGACCATGTACGGAGGACCTCGGGCCCCTCCCCTTCCCCATCCCTGATGGCTCCCAGGAATGAAACTCAAAATTGCAGGGGTTTTAGGATAAATCGAGGGAGAATGGCCTGGAAGCAGCAACGAGGACAAGAACACCTGGTCCACCTCTAGGGCCAGCTTGGAACAAAGGCTGGAGGGAGAAAACAGGCACCACCTGGGAAGGCCGAGGGCGAAGCAGTATCCTCAGGGGAGGCCAGTGAGGAAGCAAGCAGGTGAGGAAAAAGCCTGAGAGAAGAGGCAGTAAGTATATGGGGGGGGGGGGTTGGCAGGTGACTGAGAGAGTTTTAGGAGGTGGGGACGGAGATAGGGCAGGCGGGCGCGAAGGATATTGGGGAGACCGGGTATTTCTTGGGGTGACTGGGATAAAGAATGTGGTGAGAGCAGTCCTGATGGCCGCAGCACAGGTCAGCAGGCGACACGGGACCGTGGACGCGTAAGCGTGCCTTCCATCTGACCCCCTACAAGCGCAAGGTGCTTCCGGCAGCTGGTAACAGGGGCACAAGGGGACAGCCGTGGGCGACGTAGGCGCAAGTGTTCAGAGCGGCGAGTTTCGGGCGGCCCGAGAACGGGAGAACACCGCCTGGCGACCCGGCAGGAGCGGAGAGGACACGAGAAAGAAAAACCACAGAAGAACGAAACCACAGCTCGCCGAGAAAGGATGTGAAACCAGAAGATAACTTTAGACCTTACACTCTCGCCCCCGGAGGCGGTACACCGCTCCTGGAGATGCTGCAATACCAGGTCGATGCGCGGAGTGGACGGAGCAAGCCCCTGTTTCATCTCCCAGCTCCAAAAACCCGTTTAATACGTTGTCCTCGAATAGAGAACGTATCAGATATTAAACTGATAAGAACAGATACTACACTTGATCTTAGCCAAAAGGCCGAGAAGCGATACCGAAGGCCGCCTCGGCGGCCGTTTCCCTCCTCCTGCCAGCGACATTGCACTCACGGTGGCGCCGGCACGGCGAGCCACCGCGGCCTGCCCGCCCGCGGGGAGATGCTCTGGAGAACTTCGGCCACCAGGCTGCTGCGGTTTGCCTCCGCCTTCCTGGTGAATTTTCGCCTCCCTTTTGGCTCGCCACGGTCTCGAGAGGAAGGGCCGTCAATTTGCATGTCCCGCCCCGCCCGAGGGGCGTGGCCACCGCGGGGCCACCACGCGGCCACCAGGGTGTCGCGCCGCTCGCCGACGCGCCCTCGCGGCCCCGCGCGCTCCGCAGGAGGCCCGGGCGCCGCCGCCCGCCCCGCGCGCCTCGCGCAGAAGGAAGGGGCGAGGGAGGCTGGGGGGCAGCAGGGGCTCTGAGGCGAGCGCGTGTGCGCGCAGGGCGGCCCGACTTCTCCCGAAGCCAGCCACCCGGTCCCCAGCGGCGGGTCCCGGGGAGGCCAGACGCCCGGCGTGGCCCGGCCCTCGCGCCGCAGCGAGCGAGGGCCGCGACGGGGTGGCCTGGGCGGTGGCTGCGGCGGGCCCCCGTGGAACCCGCCTCCCCGGCTTCGGTACCTCAGGCGTCCCCAGGTCGCTGGCCGCCGTATGCTTCGTTCACCGGTTGTCGTCGCTTCTCCGCGGAAACCTGTGGCGAGCGTGACGGCGAGACGGACACCGTCACCGCTTAACCTCGGGCCTGCGGCCCCGGCGGAGAGCGGGCCTCGATCACGCGCAGCGCCCCCGGAGCGACAGCGGCCGCGCGCCAGGCACTGCGCCGAATTCTTGGCGTGTTTTACGCCGCGGCATCGTCACGGCCCTGTAGGCCTGAAACCGTTGTCGTCCTCCTGCCACGCACGTGTTCCGCGACGCCCGAGATCGCCCAGTGGCGCGCGGTCAGGAGGTAGCGGAGGCGGGACGTGGACCCAGGCGGCCCACCTGACCCGCGACACCTGACCCCAGCGCCCAGGCCCGGGCCTCACTAACCCAGCCGCGGCGGGCGGCGGTGCTTACGACAGGTTATTAAATGCACAGAGCTGCTGGGGTCTAGGGAGCAGAGGCCTGAGCACAGCCATTCGACCCTGGGGGCCGCGGAGGGCGCAGGACGGCGGGTGCCAGGGTCGGACAGACACAGGTCTGCTGGGGTCCGCGAGGGCCAGCGGGAGGCCCGGGACGCCGTGGTTTGGCTAAGGGCAGATCCCACCTGCGGTCAGGTCCCTGCCCTGCCCCGCTCAGGGCCTCCGCGGTTCCTCTCCACAGAGCGGGAGAGGACCACCTTCCTTTCATTTGGTCTCGGGGCAGCTCGAGGTTAACCCGACTGTCGAGAAGTTACCATCCTCGAATTAAAATAAAATAGTCCAAGGGAAACAAAAAGCTAGCTAGAAGTATTTAGATGTTCCTTGCATTGTTCTCAATACAGTAAAAATAGCCAGCAGGGTGAGGGAGAAAAAAATAAATAAATAAAGTGACCTTCTTGACAGGTTAGCTGTGAGGTCCCACGTGGAAATTGTCAGCCCCCAAGTGGCAAACACGGAGAGAAGCAGTGTGTTTTGGTTTTTTGGCTTTGTTTTTTTTCCCTCATTATAAAAATAAAATTTATTAAAATTACACACACAGACATAAAGTATATGTACACGCTTTATGACATACAAATCCTGCTTCTCAACTACGAAGTGCTGCATACAGTTGTAAACCACGGTAAGAGTTCCTAAAGCACGCACTGTATTTCTTCCATCCTAAGACCCATACTTGTTTCCCTTCTACAATACGACTGGGTCTTATCATCCATAGGTGCATATATTATAGCATTTCGTTTCCCCTGAAAAGCTACTGTATCTAGCAAGTATTGTCTTCTTAGATTCAAGAACATACATTATTTGAGATAAACAATTTTTATCTACTTTTTAACTTTATCAGCAATGCTTTATTCCTTCCAAACAACTTTTCGAGTCTCTCCTGTGTTCCTAGGGATCTTGGAATGGAAAACGTGCCATCTTATTGAACGTGATCCCCTCTTTTATAAAACAAAAGAGGGAACCACAAATATATAGTGCAGGTTTTTATTTGCTTCAGAGCAAACTGACCGATTTAAGCCGAGCCTCCCAGGTCTTATCATCTATGCGGCAAATACACTTGCAAGTGAAAAGTGAAAGATTGCGTCGAGTATTCGCTTTTCCATCACACAATCATTTGAAATAATTTTGTTAGAAGCTGAGTTACATAACTGACTTAGCATCATCAAAAGTCCCAGTTTGTCTTTCCTTTAATAGGCAACCTCTTTTTCTATGTTTGAAGAACTGCTTCCTGCAAAAGTAACAGGGCACTAGGGAATGGATGACAGAAAACAGTTACGATGTAGGAAGAGATGTAATAAAGAGTTACTTCAAATAAATATACGCTCATGTTCTGTATTTAAAGAATTGTACTGAGCAGTAACTGTATCTCAGTGGTCAGTAACATACTCCGTAAGTGCCACGAGGAACGAGATCACGTCTGTCTGGTTTACTCTTGCGTTCCCAGCACCCATCCCAGTGCATGGTACAGAGTGAGTGCGTAATATAGATTATTAAATGCACAGATGAATACACGGTGTGGTTAAAAATAAAAAGAGCATTATTTAACTGCAAGCTGGCTCAAAGGCTCATGTTGTACAGTTCAGCTTTGGAGACAATTCTACTATATTCTGCTAAAAGGAAATGAGAGAACAATATAAAAAAATTCCTGCCTGCAAGAATGATAATTTTGCATATATGCCAAAATATCATTGTCACCTATTAAGAATGTAATACACTGCTAGATGATTCTGAAATTCTCCTTTCCATTTTGGGGTTAAGAATAATACAGCCCTGAGACAGAAGATACTGGTCCGTACACGGCAGCTGCCCAATGCTCTTTTTCTCAGTTGAGCTGCATAGGTACACAAAAGCTTTTGAGCCATTCCAATATTCCCGCTGCTCAGATAAACGGGAGGCAGGTTGTAGGCAATATCTCTTCGCGAGTCTAACTGGTCAACGTCTATACCCTCTACCACAAGTGGCGGAAGCTCCAGAGCCATCTGATACTCATGGACGGCAAGATGAAGCAGCCCCAGTTGGTGAAGGCCGCGGCCCAAACTGTAAAACGACTCCTGGCAAGGCCCACGTAGACTGAGGTATCGATTCAGAAAGGAAAAGCCCTGCACAATTAGAGCGTGTCTCCTCAGTACATGCTCCTGAGATGCCGTGTGAATAAAGGTTAAGCCAACACAGAGACCATAGAGAGGCTCATGGGGATGGGTGCTGTCCAAGCGCGTGCTTAAAACTACCAGATACGAATGCACTGTGTCCATTTAAGACACACACGGCATGATTATCGGGGTTTCTCGGCATGAAACGAAGACAGAAGCAATGGACGCCGTACATCTTGGGAGCGCACAGTAACTTGATTGCAAATGTTCCAGAGCTGGGGTTCATTGACATTTTCCATTACCATTATCCGGATGTACTTACAAGCCTTTCTGAAATTTTTGTCCAGAATTGCAGCAGAGAGACCAAAGCATTCTAGTTCTTTGCCTTTTTGCCTGTCATCATAAAATGAATATTCCAATCAAGAATCCACAGGCACCTCAGCCTCTTGAAATCGGGATAGGTCACATAAGGAGTATGTGGCCTTCAACAGAAGGTTCCACCAGTCATCTCTTGTCAAGACACTCGTAAGTTCAGCAGAGAGTGCTTTTGCATCACAATATGCTGCCTCTTGGTCAAGGGTCTCTTGACACTTTAATAAGGTAAAGATGCCTCTCTCCAGATTTGGAACCGGATGTCAAATAGACTTGGGCTCTATTCATTGCTACCTTTAAAGCATGGCCAGCGTGGTAAGTGAAGTATCCATATAACCACACATTTTGCCTTGTGAGAACAACAGAGCAGATCCATGAAGCAAGAACTTCAATTCCTGCTGTGCAGCATTTGCATCCTGTGCTAAAGTATCTGGATCATACATTGGTTCCAGAGCTTCCACAGCATTCTCAGGTCGACCCAGCTGCTGCTGAAAGGTGGAAAGTGCAATTCTTGCATCCAGATGGAGGGGGGCCCAGATCAACCACTTTGCCATAGCTTTCTGCAGCAATTTGCTCCAACCTTCTGCATGCCGAAGCCAAACTACTGCAAGGCTGTATCTTTCAGAGCAGATGAGTGCACTAAGGAGGGGAAGTGCGGAATTATATTCACCAACATCCAGAAAAGCTTCGGCAACATCTAGATACCGGTCTCCCGTATCTTCAGGATCTGTTCCACCAGTGTTGTCAAGGGAGGATTAAGCGGTTCCAGGATGTTGAGATGTACAAGACAGACCATCAGTTTCCCTGTGATGTCTATTGGAACGCCATCAGGTATAGTACAAGTCACATTCTCACCAGCTTTATGCTCCTCAGGTGCCTTCTTTTGCAGGTTTTGTTTTGTTTTTTTTTTTAACCAGCACGATTCCAGAATAATATGTAATAACCTCCAAAGCTTTGTCCTACTGCTTGTGAGAAACGTAGAGTTCAGCTGCTATGTTAACATCTCCCAGAGAGACAAGGCCTTGTGTTTTGAGAAAGCTTTTTCAATAATGTTAATAGCTGAAGTAACAGCATTGGCTTCATAGTAACTCTTTGCCATATCTCTTGGCCAAGTGCATAAAACATTCTCCATCAGACAGAAAAGGTTTAAAATATGCCCTGTAACCATCCATTGGCATTTGATGACCTCTCACCTGTTCATAAGGGCTTGATGGCTCGCACAGATACTACGGACATTAGCAGGTTCATATTTAAGGGCTTCGGTATAGCAAAAAATAGCCTGCTTGACATTGTCTTGTTCCAGAGACATTTCTGCCAGTCTAACCGTTCTTCTGTATCACTGGGCTTTAAAGTGTAGCAGGCAACTCAAATTGCAATGATTTCTCCTTATCACCTTGGTCCTCATATATCATGGCGAGAGTAAAGCATGGTTCATAAGCCAGAGGAGCTTGTCTTACGATTTCCATGCACATCAATATCGCCTCCTCACGTTCTCCTCGAGCAAAGCGAATGTTGGCTTCACCCATGAGACCTCTCAGAGCTCTGGGGGGTTTACTCCGAGGCCTTTTCTCTTTCATCATTTTCTTAGTTTCAGGCTTGAGAACCATCTCCAACACAAATACGTCGCCAGCAGGGGGTTGTTCAGGTGTTTCGTCCTCCTCTTCCTCTTCTTTCTCTTCCTCCTCGTCATCTTCATTCTCTCCAAGCATGGAAGCGAAGACCTTGTGCACTGACTGACTGACCCCATCTGACGTTTCTCCTTGACTGACATCTTTGTCCTGAGATCTGGTAGAGTCGATTCCCGATGATGATGGAACTTCAGAGTCATTTGGATTTTCTTCAGCTGATCACTTTCTTTTTCCCTGAAAACTTTTCTTCTCCCGGGTTTTTCTTTCTTCTCTACAATTCCTCAGGGGAAATTTTCCTTTCCAAATAGTCGATGAGCCCGAGGCTGAAACCTGACATGTCTGCAGGCTCCGACCAGGCAGGCCTGGGAAGCAAGACGGGGAACCGGAAGAGCCACAGTGTGGTTTCTAAAAATTTGTTTTGTTTTCTTTTTGCAACTCACTTCTCTGTTAACCTTCATCTCCTTACCTGATACCTGGTTCTAATAAACCTCCTTCCTCCACCCACCTGGTTTTGCTTTCCCCTGGTGGCTCCCAGCAACTCTGACATGTTATATCCTGGCGTTGTCTGTCACACCCCCCACCGCCTCCCTCCCCCCAACCCCCCGAGCAGACACACACAGATCC
>JAQZBX010097933.1:0-11633 GCA_029593785.1 Cabassous unicinctus | reverse complement strand
ACAATTCAACCCATACCTGAAAGTCTAGACTAAGCTCCACCTTAATTGAGCCTTGCCAAAGGACCTTCTACCCTCACTACCCTTAGCACACTGGGATTCAAGAGCAGGGAGTGGGGTGCACATATACTACTTTTTCAGCCTTGTGATCAAAGATCAGAAAGCAGGTATGCTAATTTAGGGTTCATAGATGCCTAGATACAATCAGTTTTTGTGTGTATTTGTGTTTTTCTGGGGAGGGACCAGCTCTTCATTAGATTTTCAAAGAAGTCCTTGGCAGGGCTTGGGGGGGTGGGAATGGTTAGAGCCACTGCTGTAAGTAGGTAGAAAAGAAATGTTAGGGGGCAGCCCTGACCTCAGCACTGTTGGAGTTTGATGAGAACTAACTAAACTTAGCTTCACGTGGAACAACTGAAAAGTGTTTTAATTAAATGCTTGATTGGATGGAGCTTAAGGGAAACTACAGGTTTAGAGACTTTTGCAGTAACCTGGAAGTGAGGTCACGTGGGCTGCGATGAGGGCAGATGCTGGGGGAATGGGGAGGAGGCACCTGAAGAAGGAACATCGGGAAGGAAGAAATTATGGGACTTGGGCTGGAGAGGGGAGGGTATTAGTCAGCCAAAGGGGTGCTAATGTGAAATACCGAAAATGGGTTGGTCTTTACAAAGGGTATTTATTTGGGGTAGAAGTCCACAGATACCAGGCCATAAAGCGTTATGTTTCTTCTCTCACCACAGTCCATTGCCATGTTGTTAGAGCAAGACAGCTGCCAGCATTTGCCAGGGTTCAGGCTTCTGGGGTTCCTCTCTTCCCGGGGTTGTGTTTCTTCCCAGGGCTGCGTTTCTCTCAGGGCTTAGCTCCTGGTTCCTCCACAAAGTCAGCTGTAGACAATCAGGCAAATGGCTTGCTTCTCTTCTCCTGGGGCCTTCTTTCCAACATCAAAACTGCTTCTCAAAAGACTGCTTCAACTCTGTTCTTGCCATGCCTTTTATATTCGATTCCCCACCCACCAAGGGGTGGGGCTCAATGCCCTACTGATGTGGCCCAGTCAACGCCCTAATCATAACTTAATCATGCCCAGATTAACAGATCAGTTTACAAGCATGATCCAATTATATTTTTGGAATTCATAATTACATCAAATTCCCCAACTGTAACAGGGAGGTGGTAGGCAGGGATGAAATGATAAAAGAAAGGAACGAATCAGCTATGCAATCCCAAGGGCTTCTGTTGGGGTTAGGAAAAGAGAGATGGTGCCATCTGAGAGCAAAGAAAGCTTTTGGCATAGAAGGAGGGTTGGATTGAGTTTGAGGAGGAGGGGAGACATCAAAGTGAACTTGTTCCCTGAGTCATCAGAAGCACAGAACTGAAGACTAGGGCATTTGGGCATTGCCCCCACAGTTTTGTTTCAGGTGTTTTAGTCTTACCTCTCAGACTAACTTTTAAACACTTGGAGGACAGACACTTTGACTTCTCCTGTTCTGGGTGTTGGGTCCAGATAATCTAGGTTTAAATCATGGCTCTACCACTATTAGCTGTGTGACCATAGGCATGTTATTAACTCTAAGCCTCCATTGATCCCCCAGCTTAATGGGAGTACCTATCTTATTGGGTCAATGTGAACATCAAATTGAAAAGTATAGTTAAAGAGCTTAGCACAGTTCCTAGCAAAAAAAAAAAAAAGTGCTCAAACATGGCAGGTCCTTCACTGTCCTCATTCATTCATTCAATGATATTTCAATGAAAGTTTACTATGTGTCAAGTACTATTTAAGTGCTGTAAATCTGACACAGTGTTCACCTTTAAGCCATCCCCAGACTGGTCAGGGAGTAAGATAAATTAATTGATGATAAGTGCTATAATAGATGTGTCTGCAGAATGGAAAGGTGAGTGAAGTGTTAAGAAGATAACACCTGAGATAATCACAGCTGCGAAGAGAACCAATGCAAGTGATACAATAGGTCACACTCTAATCCTGAGAGTCCTAGAGAGCCACTAAGCAATTTAATATTCATATATTAAATATTCAGGGTTATATTCAAACCTCACTTCTTGAGTTCAAATCCTAACCCCATCTCTACTGTTTTTGTCACCCATGCAAGTTACTTAACTTATTTGTATCTCATTTTCTTATCTGTAGCAGGAAGGTAATAATATCTACCTCAGAGGGTTGTTGTGTGATTAAATTGGTCAATATGTGTAACACATTCAGAATAGTGTGTGGTACAATGATATGCTCCATAAATGTTAACTATTATTATCATTAATAATCATAATAATATTTGATAAAGATCATTCTGTCAGCAATAGGAAGAATTCACAGTGGAAAGAGAATGAGAAGAGTGCCAAGGAAGAAGCCTGGGTACATTGAAATTTGAGATGAGAAGAAGAGAAGGGACCTTGAAGGAGCAACCAACCAGGTGGGAGGTAAGGGTGGGGAGATACTATGGAAACCAAGAGAGAAGAGAGTTGTAAAGGAGGGAGGGGCCAATCGTGTGAAATGCAGCAGAAACGAGGTAAGGAAACTAGGTGTGACAGTTGGAAGATTACCAATGGCCTTGAGGAGCCCACTTTTGGTACCACAGTCAGGGAATGACTGTAAGGAGAGGTGGAGGAGTGAGCAGAAGGTGAGAGAGTAGAGTCGGTATAGATTCTTCTCTGAAGGATCTTAGAAATAAAAAGAATGGCATCGTCATTAAGTAGAGAGGCTTCTGGAATAGAGGTTCAGATGGTTGTTGTTATTTTTGTTTTGTTTTGTTTTGTTTTTAAGATGGGAAGGACTTGAGCTCAGCTTTATGTGAGAAAGGGATAATGGACAGACTAAGGTCTCTAAAGAGGCATGAGCCAATGATTTCGGTAGAGAAATTCACTCTAATGGGAAGGGGTCATATGGCTAATTCTCTGAGACAGATGTGTGAAGGTAAATAGATTTGAAGGTGGGAGCTGGATGTTGACAGATATCCTCCCAGATAACCGCTGTTTACTCTGTAAAATAGAAGGCAAGATTATGTGCTGAGAGTGAAGAGGGAACTTGAGAAAAGTAGTATGAAGGCTTAAAATAGCCTGTGTGAGAATGGGAAAGAGACAAGACTCATACCAGGACTGTTGAGTCTTTGAACTTCCAGCTTACACTGGGCACCATCCATCTTCAGGTCATGTGACTTTCTCCAATATTGCTAGAACCTGAGGATAGGATTCAAGAAAGCCACTGATGGGAAGTTTCAAGAATTGAGATATTGTGGCGCTGGTGTAGTTCAGTGGTTGAACATGTGTTTCACTTGTATGAGGTCTTGGGTTCAATCCCTGGTACCTCAAAAACAACAACACTCTTGCATCTGTACCATCAACCACAATTCTCATCCACCTCTAGGTTTACTGTGTTATTCAGTCCCTAGATTATTCTCAAGCTCTCTTTCAATTGACATTTACAGTCCTAGACTACCCTTCCAGTCACATTCCCATCTATAAACCAGCTGTTACTCACTGTAATGTGTTACTACCAACTTTATACATTTCCACACTTTTACAGTAAAGTTAGTTAAAACTTCTACATACATTAAGCATCAGAAGTCCATCTCAGTCCTCCTCTTATCTTCTTTAAGAATCTACCACCTAAGTCTTGAAGATGTTTTCCTACATTTTCTTCTAGAAACTTTATGGTTCTTGCTTTTATATTTAGGTTTTTTATCAATTTGAGTTAATTTTTTTATGAGATGTGAGATAGGGGTCCTCTTTCTTTCTTTTGGCTATGGATATCCAGTTCTCCCACAACCATTTGTTGAATGGACTATTCTGCTTGAGCTAGGTTGGTTTGACAGGCTCGTCAAAAACCACTTGACCATAATTGTAAGGGTATGTTTCTGAACCATCAATTTGGTTCCATTGTCTATGTGTCCATTTTTATGCCAGTACCATACTGTTTTTACCACTGTAGCTAGGTAATATGATTATAAGTTCAGAAGTGAGAGTCCTCCAAATTCACTTTTCCTTTTTAAGATGCTTCTGGCTATTCGGGACCCCTTACCCTTCCAAATAAATTTGATAATTATGTTTTCCATTTATTTTTTTAAATGCTGGTGGAGTTTTTATCAGGATTGCATTGAATCTGTATATCAATTTGGGGAGAATTGACATCTTAATGATATTTAGTCTTCCAATCCCAATCTGTGAGTGGAGGATGTTCTCCCAATTATTTAGCTCTTTTTTTATTTCTTTTAAAAGAAATTGTAGTTTTCTTTTAATGAAATTGTAGTTTTCTGAATACAAGTGCTTTACATCTTTGGTTAAGTTTATTCCTAAATATTTGATTCTTTTAGTCACTATTGTAAATGGGATTTTTTCATGATTTCCTCCTCAGTTTGCACTTAACTAGTGTCCTTTAAAGCCTATTTCATCTGATATAAGTATAGCTACTCCAGCTTTTTTTTTTTTTCTCTTTTGGTTACTTCATGCATGGAATATCTTTTTCCAGACTTTCACTTTCAATCTATTGGTATCCTTGGGTCTAAGTTTAGTCTCTTGCAGACAGCATATAGATGGCTCACATTTTCTTATCCATTCCTCCAATATGTGTCTTCTGATTGAGGAGTTTAATTCATTAACATTCAATGTTATTACTGTAAAGTCAGTGCTTATTTCACACATTTTGACCTTTGGGTTTTATCTGTCACTTTATTTTCACTGCTCTTTTGAGACTTTTAGTTACTTTTACTGATATAATCTTCATTTCTAGACTCTCTTCCAAGCCTCTCTCTACTGTCTTTTCTTTTCAGACTGTAGCACTCCCTTTAGTATTTCCTACAAGGCCAGTCTCTTGGTTACAAACTCTCTCACTTTCTGTTTATCAGTGAATATTCCAAACTCACCCTCATTTTTGAAAGACAATCTTGCTGGATATAAGATTCTTGCCTGGAAGTTTTTCTTTTGCAGTACCTTAAATATACCACTGTCTTCTTGCCTCCATGGTTTCTGATGAGAAATTGGCACTTAATCTTATTAGGTATCCCTTGTATGTTATGCATCACTTTTCTCTTGCTGCTCTCAGATTTTTCTTTGTCTTTAGCATTTAACATTCGGATTAGTATGTGTCTTGGAGTTGATCTATTCAGATTTATTTGGATGGGAGTATGGACACGGATAACTAGGTCCTTCAATAGGGTTGGGAAATTTTCTACCATTATTTCTTCAAAAATTCCTTCTGCCCCTTTTCCCTTCTCTTCTCCTTCTGGGACACCCATGACACCTTAGTTTGCATATCTCTTGCTGTCATTTAGTTCCCTGAGACCTTGTTCTGTTTTTTCCATTCTTTTCTTCACATGTTCTTTTTTATGTTCACCTTCAGAGGCCATGTCTTCAAGCTCACCAATCCTTGCTTCTGCCTCCTCTAATCTGCTGTTACATGATTTTGTATTTTTAATTTCATTTATTGCACCTTTTATTCCTGTAAGATCTGTTATTTTTTTTATGTATGCTTTCAAATTCTTCTTTGTGCTCATCCAGTGTCTTCTTAATATCCTTAATCTCTTTAGCCATCTCATTGAATTTGAATTTATTAAGGAAATTTGTTTGAACATCTATGATTAGTAAAGGTGATTAAAACAGTATTGCACATCAGTACCATTGGGTCAATTTTAAATTATTTTAGATTTCCATTAAAATATTTTAGGTAGTAGTTATTCTAAAATGGAAACAACAGCTCTTTAACTTTAATTTGTAATCTTTTGTGGAAATAAATTGACAGGATAATTGACACAACCTGTATTACTAAGGAAAGCAGGACTTCTAGAGTTAGTCAGTGTCCTCAAAGGGCATTGAGAATCTGGATTCTGTTCATCTTAGAATTTGGAGTCCAGAATAAATTATCAAAATTCATCTAGCAAACTAACAGTTCTTTTCCTCTTACTGGCTTTACCTTAAAGTAATCTCAGGAAAAATACTGAGAAATATATATATATTTTTTGACTGGCTTTTTAACGTTTTCTCCAGTGTCACATGGAAATATATCTATGTGAAATCCAAAGCAACTTGTAGAAACTAACAACATAATCAAAGAAATCACAAGTATTATCTTCGGTGACTACACCCCATGACTGCTATGTAACTGATGAGACTGTTAGAATTTACAAATGTAAATTTCCTATGATGTAGAAATACTTTCTAAGTATTAAGAAAGCTACCAAGTTCTTTATCTACAAGAGCATACAGTCTAATAGATAATCGTAATAACTACATAAAACACTACAATAAATGGTGAAATGTGACGTGTGCTGTTAGAAGACTACAAAGAAAGCACTACCAGAAGGTCCCTCCATACAGAAAAGATAGAATGTGGCATTTGAGTTGATTTCCGGAGAAGTTCCCTTGCTTGCTGAGTAGAGGTAGATGCATTAATCCAAAACATCTACAAATGTCCATCAGATGGACATTTAATATCACTCATGTTTGTTCATTACATAAAGCATCAACAAATACCTTTGAACCATTACCTTATGTTGTTACAATTCTGTTTTCCCCACTTTTATGTATGTATGCATGTATGTACACATGTATGCATGTATGTATGATGTAATAGTTAAGAGCATGTGCTTTGAGTCAGAGAGACCTGATTGGGAAAGTTAATGTCGCAAAGCCTCAGTTTTCTCATGTGTAACCTTTTGACATTAGAACTTTCCAAATAGGGTTATCATGAGGATGAAATAAAATAGCACCGTGGTGGGCATCTGGTAAGCACTCAACGAATGTTACTATTATATTTGATATTAGTATGCTGTTTCTTATCAACAGAAGATTTTGAGCTCCTTTAAGACAGGGGCCATTTATTTTTCACCTTTTATAACTTATTCAAAGCACAATTCTAGATTTTGAATAAATACTCAATAGATATATATCTATTGACTTTTAAACTTTTGAGCATAATCCCTCTGAGAATGATGAAACTTATCTGAGGATAAGCCAAGGACAGAGTCTTTTTCCATCACATATCCTATGTCTAACTTATAGGTTAGAAGCTCTTTAAGGGGCTTTCCAGTGAACGTTAATTGATATGGCCTTTGGTAACATGGGGTGCCTTAGATAGTGATCCTAGTATAACATCAGTGTCTGGCGGGACTAACTCATCACTCACACTGAGAAGACACAAACATTCCACATTGTTGTTTAGCTACTCAGTGGCTGGAAGGTGATTTTTTTTCTTCTCAAAATCTGTCATCATGCATGCAACCAAACAAAGTATTTTAAGTTTATTTTGAAAGAAAAAGAACATGAAATCCTCAAGCATGCTTGTAAATGTGAGGTTTATTTTTTCTTGAGCATAGTTCCTCTACAATAGAGACCTTTAACCAGCTTTTTGTCTGAATAACGTTCAATGATCTCCCAATTTCTTACTTCCTAATACCCATCTATTGCCATGCCAGTGCATATTGAAAAGAAGAGAAATTCATGTAGGCTATAGTATGTAAGGTTTATAAAATAATTTTTGCTTTTACTGTGCTTTGAGTTACAACAAAAGAAACTGTATAGTGATCGTTACCATTCCCAACAGCAACGAGGGTTTCTCACCCCAAATTATGTAACACTGAACTGCCAGAGAACTATGCAGGAGACCCTTGGTATTCACAGATTTAACACTCCAGGTTTTGAATATTTGCAATGGACCATGAAGGTTTGTGATGTGTTAATTGGCAGTTTTGCTGAGGTTTAAATTCGTATCACATGTACTTTGAAGCTAGGTTAGGGAATGATTGAGGAGCTAGTGAGTTAGCCTAGTCAGCCACCCAGCATCCTCTCCAATCAGATTTTTTTTGTTGTTCCCTACTCCTGACATAAGCAGTAACTCTTAGGATGATTAAAAACTTGGCTTCTGTGAAAACAGAGAAATAGTCATCAGAGGAAAGATAAAACATGAGTAAATCTTGCAAAAACATTTGTTTGTTTTGGGGAAATAATGTGCTTAGAAATTCATATGTCTTTAAAAAGTATTGAAAAAGACAGAAGCCTGTGCAAATATGTCCATATTCATAGATTTGGAGATTTTTCATGTCTCAGGATTCATCTCTTGCAAATATCAAGGATTCTCAAACATGAACTTTGGAAGGTCTGGATGAGATTTTAAAATCCTAAAAAAATTCCCTTCCTTTGCTTCTGATATAGTTGGAATATGGCTGCTGAGTGCCAGGTTATGAGAGTGCTCAATTTTCAAATTCTTACAAAGGCTCTCAATGGCATGACTTGCTCCTGAAGGAGCCCAAGAGGCCTATGAGCAGTGCTTTGTGGCCAAGCTGTGGCCTTGAAGTGGCACATTCTAGGAATGTGAAATCTTATGCTTTGGCAAGCTCTCTGGTCTCTTGGCCCTGTGGAAAATGCTACTCCCCACCTGATGCTGCTTGTGAGCTCAGACCCCTGCCTGTCATTAATCAGCACTTATGGGACAGGGGCAAAGCCAGTGGGGCCAAACAATAAGCAGTGAGTAATAAAGTTTACTCTGGTGCGCTGCAAAATGAGGAGACAGAGTCTTTTGTGAAGCTTAAATGTATCTCATGTAAAAAGGCTACTGTTGGTTAATATTATTAAGTTAGAATGTCCTTTTTATGACGTGATGGTGGTAGTAAATAGTAGGTTTAAAAAAAAAAAAGTTTCTTCCTTGGCAAAATTAAAAGTCAACAACTTTATTTAAGCTCCCCATATTTTTCTGAAATTTTGCTTATTTGGGAAGTGCAAAAGATTATATATAATTCAAGGTTCTAAGGCTTAGCAAAAGAAGAAACTTCTCTAGAAAGCGCAAGTTTTTCCTCACAATTAAACACAGTACAGCCTCTGGGCTTTTTACACAAGAGCATCTGAGTCCTCAGGTCACACCTGAACCCAGTCTCTGCTCTGGCAATGTATTTCATTGCCACTCAAGCTATTGGACCAGCTGTGTTTACATATCTTGAGCCATTCAAAGTAAGCGATCTTTGTTCTGATAATAATGGTGGGAGTTGTACTTTGCATTCATAAGCCCCATCCAAAAAATCCATTCTTGGCTCTCATCCAAAAATGACAATTGCAAAAATAAGATTGAATCAGTGATTTGTATTGTATCTTTTCTTTTTTTTTTTCTTTAGTCATAGTATTTCTGTTTTTGTAAGACTCATACAGTATTTGAGGAATGTTGAGATTTACAAATTAAGGGAAATGTTAGGCAATAATAAAATAAAAAACATATTAGTGATTTAAATATAGCAGTCAGGCTGAAGACCAGATGGGCTGTCAGATAACACAACTTGAGCTAACAAGAGATTATTCTTGAAAACCTACATCTTCACCTGTTGTTTATCACAGTGGAATGTTGACATATCAGTTACTTCATGATGCAGTCAAAATGCAGCATCTTAGATCTGATCCCCAGGAAGGGCCTTTAAATTTAGACTGCCTTGATAAGGAAGAGGAGTGAACTAGTATTACATGTGAGCATAAGGTGGACACCAGAATATAAGTCAAACAAGATCTAAATAAAGTAGATATGCAGAAAGTCAAGAAGGCTACAAGAGTAATAGACTATTGCCAACAAATTTTTAGGACTGATTATACACATAACATAATTGCATGTGGCAAAATGAAATACAGGCAGCCTCCAAAACTATCTACATTCCCAGTAAAGGAAACTTAAGTAAGAAAGATGTAAGTCAAATCTGATTTCCACATAGAAACAGTTATAATAGGGGATTATATGCTTCACCAAGAGCCTGATGCCTAACGTTTTATAGAAATCACCAGAAATCATAAATAATCAACAACAAATGCTGTGTGTACATAGCATAATACTTTCTGAAATAATCTAAACCAAGCAAGGCAATCCTTCAGGTTCTAGTCTTAGAGAGCAAGCTCTGTCTAGACTGGAGCCCGTTGACTTGGATGGGGATGGAATCTAGACAGCTCACTAAGGACACGTGGCTGCTGCCTTCAAAGATGTCAAAAGCTGACCTGATGGGAAATGCAAATTGCTCATCCTTCTGACAAGGATCCATGCTGGCCCTGTGAGGATACAGTGCTAAATAAGGCAGAAAATAATGGTTGCCAAAAAGAGGTATAAGAGTAAGAATTCCTAATTAAAGAAATGTAAAAATGAGAATGGCACAGTTTGAAGATTTCAGTGCCAGTTAAGGTTTCACATAGATCCTGTCTTCAGTTTACTTGTTATGAATGCTATTCTTACAGGAAAAATTGGATCTATATATTTTTAAAAGAATTTTAAGAAACTACGGTAAGTTAAAAATCCTGATAAACTCTGGGGAGAAGAAAAGTGTAAATATGGACCATTCAAAGATAAATATCCATCCTGGTTAAGCATGTGGGTAGTAGGGAAATAAATAATGTGAAGAGAGCAATCCTTGGGATTTTTAGGGATTTGATTCTGTTTTGTAATCACTAGTATTTTATTTTTTTATTCTTTTCAGTTGTTGATAGATGAAAAAATTTTAAATGCTGAATGAGCACCTTCAAAACTGATACAATTTTAAAAATAGCAATGCTTCAGGGCGATTGAAAATCCCTTCAAAAACAAGTTCTTCCATTTGTGGTAATGTCAAAGAGAGAGGAAGAATACATGCCTACGTCTGAAAATCTCTACACGGAGGAAAAATTTGTAATTGTTTGGAAGTATGCTATTGTTTAAAAGTACCAAGATAGAAAATAAAGACAAAGAAAATTAAATTTCATCACCTGGAGAAGAGTCCCCACTATTACATTTCCAAATAGTCTGTGTAATCCCTAGACATTTTAGTAACATTCTATCACTTATGTTCCTCTTATCTTCAGCTGCAATAATAGCAGGTGGCATTGCTCCAGGGGACACCCTTTTGCTTTGTGAATGAAGTACAGGATAAAGACACCACAGGGATTTTTATCATCTCAGAGTAAATCACAATAGTAGCTATTATTTACTGAGTACTTCTCCAAGCATTGTGCTATCGTACATGCATTATCCAATTTTATCTTCTAAACAACCCTAAAATATTGTTCTATTACTATCCCATTTTACAGATAAAGAAGCTAAGCTTTAGTGTAGAACAATTAGGTAGCCTTCTCATTGTCACAGACCTAGAGAAATTTGAAGTCAGGTCTGCCTGAAAGGCACTTTCAGGCAGCTGAAAGCAATCTGTGGGAACCCGAGAGAGTACAGTGTAGGGGGTAGGGGTGCTGCAGCCCCAGTTGGAAAGCCTAAGGAAGTCAGAATTGATGAGCGGCGGGAGTCAAGTCAGAATAAAAAGGGCATGCAGGGCTCCTTTAGAAAATGTGTCATTAAAATAATTTTGAAAATTAATTTTATTAAAAATAAAATAATTGGTGGTCAAACCCAGGCCATTGTCAACCTACTGATTTGGTTTTCTATTTTATTTTAAGGTGAGTGCTAATAGAAAATGATGGCTGCTTCTGGCCTTGTTTGGTTCTGATGCTGACACTGATGTTAGGCACCTCTCTCTTGCTTGCTGCTTCTCCAACTGCAACTGGCTCCCTCCTGCCACCCTCTCTTAATTAACAAATTAGACCTGGGCCTGGGCCCCTCCTTCTCTGATTCTTACAATATGAAGACCATCCAAATGTGTGAAGGCATTAAACAAAGGATCTTGCCAGTGGGTGATTCCCAGGCCACAGAAATG
>JAQZBX010097932.1:0-11633 GCA_029593785.1 Cabassous unicinctus | reverse complement strand
CTTACATTTGTGTGGTCATTATTTTTCATTAAATGAGGCAAACATTTTTCATAATTAAACATTTGCTTGGCAAATTCTGCCAAATAAATTTAGGTTCCCAGGTCATGGCCACTTGAAACACATCATCACGGTAAAGCAGCAATGTAGAAGAATTTCTCAATTTACTTACCCTCCCTTAGGCATAATCTTTGGTAACTTAATTAAATTTATGTATAAAGCACATAAATTTCCATTTGTCCAAAGTTAGTCATGTGTTCTATACTTGGTATGTAGGAAGCAATTCAGTGGTGATTTGTGTGATTGGAAATTTGTGTGACTAATAAGATATCTGGATTTGTGAATCCCAGAAAGAATTGTTCCTATTCCACATGAGAAGCTTTCCAGGCAGTAGAAAATAAGAGAACCCAACAATTTTAAAAGCATAAATCAAATTTGTTACAGCAACCAAGATAAGAATTAGATTTCTTTGATCATTACCTGAAGCAAGGTTTCATCCTTGTTCTAACTTTCCCTTCTGAGTAATTGATAAGGGAAATTGATAATGAATAGTGTCTCTTCTGTGAGTTTCATTGGAACTTTTTCAAGGCATGTAATCTCATAGAAATACAGTACTCTTCATCTGGTTTATGTTACTGGACAACTTAAAGGAATTCAATGCAATACTGAGAAACTTTCACCTTTTCATGCACTGAGGCATTGAAGCTAAAATAAGGGGGAAACCCTGTCCCATTTCGAGTTTTTTTCTGGTTTAAATTGACAAGACTAGTGTGTTCTCCTAGAATGACAATCAGAAGAACAATAGTAAAAGAGAGGAGCAGCTACCTGATGGAAGTGGGAAAGAGGCATTGATCCTGTTTCTTCTGTTCCAATGGGGAGGAATCACCTCTTAATAATGACTTTGACAATTTGCTTCATGCCATATTCATTCTCTCCTAAAAAGAAGAGTGCAATACCTTATAAGTGCTTTATATTTATGCATCTGAAGTAAAAAAGCTGTGTGGAATAAAGAGTGTTATGGGTTGATTTGTAGGCCCTCAAAAGATATATTGGTATCCTAAACCCAGTACATGAGCAGTAGGGTAGGAGCTGCAGCTCCACCAAGATCATGTAAGGTGTGACCTTATTTTGAAACAATGTCTTTGCAGATGTAATCAAGTTAAGATATGGCCATGATGGATTAGGGTGGGACCTAACATCATAGTCCCTTGTCTGTGGCTTTTCTTTGTTTGGAGTATTTTAATACTGATTCAATCTATTTAATTATTCTGTTACGTTGAGATGTATTTCTTCTTTAGTCAGTGAAGGTAGTTTTTTGTTCATGCAAATTGTCGATTTCAACTAGGTTATCTAATTTTTGGTATACAAATGTCCAATTCATGAACATTTTTTATTTCTTTGGAGTCAGCACTGCTGCCCTTTCATTTCTTGCTTTAGTTATTTTTTCCTCTCTTTTTATTTTCTTTGTCAGCCTAGTGAAAGTTTTGTCAATTTTATCAATGTTTCAAAGAACCATCTTTTGAGTTTTTATGCTCTATTTCATTTATTTCTATGTTTATAATTACTCTTTCCTTCTTTTTGGGCATTTTGGGTTTCATTTAAACTTCTTATGTTAATTTCTCTAGTTTGAGTTTAAGTCTCCAATTTGGGATATTTCTTCTCTTCAAATATTTTTAGAGCTATTTTTTATTTTCTCTTTGAACTAACTTTGCTGTGTCACATAGTTTTTGGTATGTCTGTTGTCATTTTTATTCACCTCAAAATATTTCCCAATATGACCTATGATTTCCTTTTGACATATTGTTTCTTTAAGATAATTCTGTTATTTTCCACATGCTTTGGATTTTTCAGTTCTCCCTCTGTTCTGCTTTCAAACCTAAATCCATTGTGGTATTATGTGATATAATACTTTTCAAATTATTGAGACATTTTGTAAATGAAAATATAATATATCTCATATAATGACCCATGTGCACTCTAGAAGTATATTCTTCTTTCACTGGGTAATGTGTTCTGTATATGTCTTATACTACCAAGCAAATATTCTAATTCTTTATTGAACTTCTGTCAATATGTTTTATCTAGTATTAAAAGTAGGACTTTGAAGAATCCTTCCACTAATGAAAAACTGTTTATTCCTTTCTTCATATCTGTCAAATTTGCATCATATATTTTGGGGCTTTGACATTAGGTATATATATTTATAACTGTTATTTCTTATTGTTGAATTGATCTATTTATCAGTATATCTTCCATTTTTGTCTCTGGTAAAAGTTTTTTTACTTAAAGTCTATTTCATATTAATTTAGCTACACAAACTATACCATTGAAAAAATTACTAATTGAAATGATTATTTTTTCTGTCTGTTCACTTTCAACTTTCTTATACCATTGACTTTAATGTGAGTATCTTGTATAGTTGACTCATTCTATTTTATTCATTCTGCCATTCTATGCCTTTTGACTGGAGATTTTAATCCATTTACATTTATAGTAATTACTGATCAGGCACAACTTTTTCTGCCATTTTGCTATATGATCGTTTTCCCTTTACACCTTCTTTGTCTCATAACTCTTTTGATAATGCCTACTTTCATATTTATTTAAATTTATTTTGTATCATTTTGAATCTCTTCCCTTTTCCTTATGTTTATAGTTTTCCTATCTTTTCTCTGGGATTACCACAGTGCTTGAATATGACACCTTAAATCTATAAAAAAAATTTGATTTGATATCAAAGTAACATAAATAGTGTACTCAAATATAGTTCCTATAACACGCTATCCATTTATTACTGTAGTCATGGACATTTCAAAAAGAAGAGCCCACCCAATCCATCACCACAAAGTAGAAACACTTCTCTCATTGAGAATGTGATTTACTGCTAGTGCACAAGCAAGGAACTACAGTAATCTTCTCAAAACCAGTTCAAAGTGAGCATGTGAGCTAAGGTTTTTACAGGTCAAAGAAAGTGGTAGGGGTGAAGATAAAAGCACACACAAAAAAAAACCCCACAAAAATATTGATTATGTTCGATCTTCCAGTGGTCTTGGGAGGAGGGTACATGCAATTTCTTAGTCCTGCATTTTCTCAAGCATGCCAAACTTGTCCTTGGTTTCAGCAGCAAATTAACCACAATTTAGATATTGTTCAGGTCCAAGTTTTTCATGACTCCTTTTTAATTGATCACTTCAGGAATGTCCACATGTGGTCTTTCTTGGGGAGGGAGTCACTGATTTCCAGAGTCCTATGATTCTCCTGATGTCATTCTGCTTCTTTTTCTTTGAGACATTATCTTACTCCTCTATGTAGAACTGAGAAGTTCTGGTTAGAGTCCTTCAAGTAACTAAGTACAAAGAGTAAAGTTCTAAGATTAGATTAATAAAAAATCAGTTCAATTAATTTCTGGGAAGGGTATTAGAAGATCCAGAGCTATTTACATGAAGAAATTTTAATAAGTATATTTTCTAGCTATCACCTCCAGCTTTTTGTTGTCCTTTTAATAAATTATATCTTTTAAAATTGTATGTCCCAAACCATACCTTTATCATTACTTTGTATGCATTAGCATTTTAGAATCACTGAGAAGTAAAAAGTGGAGTTACATACCAAAAATTGAATACAATGATATTTGCTTTATAATTATTTATATGGTTACCATTACCAGAAGTCTTTATTTCTTTTTGCCACTTTGGTCAACCATTTATTGTCCTTTCCTTTCACTCTGAAAAAATCCCTTTAGCTTTGCTTCTTGGGCACATGTAGTGGTGATAAACTCCCTTAGCTATTGTTAATTTGGGAATGTTTTAAAAACTCCCTCATTTTTAAAAGGCAGTCACACCAGTTATAAAATTCTTGATTGTTGTCATGGTTAGCCTCATGTGCCAATGTAGCCAGTTAATGTTATCCAGTTCTTTAGTCAAGCTAATACTAACTTAATTGTATGGCAAGGATATATTATAGGCTTTAATCACCAGTGAGTTGATTGAATCTATGGCTGATTATTACATCTACAATCAATTGAGGAGATTGCCTTCATCAATGAGAGATATCCCATGCAATCAATTGGAAGCCTTTAAAGGAGGTGATTTCAGTAGTCAGGGAGAGACCTCCCATCTCTACCTCAAAAAACCAATTCTCCTGGGGAGATCATTGAGGACCTTCATCAGAGTTCCTGGTTTGCATCTTGCTCTATGGAATTCAGACTCATGCATCACCATGGTTATATGTGACAATTTTATAAAGTCTCATCGTATATACTGATATGTCCGGTCAGATCTGTTTTCCTATAGAACATTGACTAATTCAGCTTGAAACTGGGAATGGTTCTTAGGAAACAGAATCTTAAAAATGGGATTTGATAATTAGTTCTGGGCTGTTTGCAACTGGCTCTCAATTCTGATTAGATTCAAGGGCACTAATTACTCTGTTTCCATTCATCAAAAGGCCACTGATATTCAATGGAGTGATTTGGCAATAGAGACAGGCAAAATATGACTACTGAATTTAGCTACTTCCATGTTTATAACAGGCAAGGCTCTAGATGAGAATGCTTTTGACACTATTTGTTAGAGCTCTCTAGGGAGACAGAATAACAGGAGATATCTGTAAATAGTATGAGATTTTATAAGAGCTGCTCACGTGACCCTGGGGATGCACAAGTCCAGGTTCTGCAGGAAGGTTGCAAACCAGGGGCTCTGATGAAAGTCAAAATCTGTTTTGAGAAGCAGATTCTGGCCTGCTACTGGGCCTTAGTAGAGATTGAATGCTTAACCAAGGGCCATCAAGTTACCATGAGACCTGAGTTGCCTGTCATGAGCTGGGTATTGTCTGACCCACCAAACCATAAAGTTAGGTGTGCACAGCAGCACTCCATTATAAAGTGGAAGTGGTATATATGAGATAGGGCTGGAACAGGCTCTGAAGGCACAAGTAAGTTATATAAGGAAATAGCACAAATGCCCATGGTTACCACCACTGCCATGTTACCTTCTCTTTCCAATGCATAGCTTTGGCTTCTTAGGGAGACCCTTAGAAAATCAGTTGACTGAGGAAGAGAAAACTTGGACCTGGTTTACAGATGGTTCTGTATGATATGCTGGTACCACCCAAAAGTGGACAGCTGCAGCACTGCAGCCATTTTATGGGACATCCCTGAAGGACTGTTCTGAGAGCAAATCCTCCCAGTGGGCAGAATTTACAGCAGTGCACCTGATTGTTTATTTTGCTTGGAAGAAGAAATGACCAGAGGTGCATTTGTACACTGATTCATGAGCTGTTGCCACTGGTTTGGCTGGATGGTCAAGGACTTGGAAGGAACAAGATTGGAAAATTGGTGACAAAGAGGTCCAGGGAAGAGGTATGTGGATAGACCTTTCTGAATGAGAAAAAAAAAAGAAAATATTTGAGTGCCACATGAATGCTTACCAGAGGGCGACTTCAGCAGTGGAAGATTTTAATAATCAAGTGGATAGGATGACGCATTCTGTGGCTAATTCTCAGCTTCTTTCCCCAGCCTCTTCTGTTATTTACCAATGGGCTCATGAACAAAGTGGCCATGGAGGTAAGGATGAAGGTAATGCATGGGCTAAGCAACATGGACTTCACTTTCCCAAGGCTAACTTGGCTACAGTCACTGCTGAGTGCCCAATCTATCAGCATCAGAGAGCCACACTCAGCCCCTGATATGCCATCATTCTCCAAAGTGGTCAGACTGCTACCTGGTGGCAAGTTGATCAAATTGGACCACTTCCACCATGGAAGCAGCAGTGATTGTTTTAACTGGAATAGACATATATTCAGGATATGGATTTACATTTCTTACATGCAATGCTTCTTCCAAAACTACCATCTATGGACTTACTGAATGCATTATCTCCTGCCATGACATTCCAGACAGCATTGCTTCTAATCAAGGAACTCATTTCACAACAAATGATGTGTGGGAATGGGCACATGCCCATGGAATTCACTGGTCTTACCATGTTCCCCATCACCCTAAAGCAGCTGGATTGATAGAATGGTGGAGTGGCTTTTTGTAGACTCAATTATGGCAACAACTAGGTGGCAATACCTTGCAGTGCTGGGGCAATGTTCTCCAGGAAGCTGTATGTGCTCTAAATCATCATCCACTCTATTGTGCTGTTTTTCCTAAAATGAGGATTCATGTGTCCAGGAATCAAGCGGGGGGAAATAAGAGTGGAACCACTCACTGTTACACCTAGTGACCCACTAGGAAAATTTTGCTTCCTGTCCCTGTAGCCTTAAGTTCTGCTGGTCTACAGGTATTAGTTTCAAAAGAAGGAGTGCTACCACCAGGGAACACAACAATGATTCCATTGACCTGGAATTAAAGACTGTCACCTGGCCACTTTGGGCTCCTCTTACCTCTGAATCAACAAGCAAAGAAGTGAATTACTGTACTGGCTGGGGTGATTGATTCTGACTATCAAGGGGAAATAGAGCTGCATCTACATAATGAGGGTAAAGAAGAGTTTGCCTGGAATACAGGAGATCCTCTAGGGCATCTCCTAGTACTGCCATGCCCTGTGATTAAAGTTAATGGAAAATTGCAACAACCCAATCCAAGTAGGACTAACAACAGTCCAGAATCTTCAGGAATGAATGTTTGGGCCACCCGACCATTCAAAGAACCATGGCTAGCTGAAGTGCTTGCTGAGGGTAATGAGAACATGGAATGGGTAGTGGAAGAAGGTAGGGATAAATATGAGCTTTGACCATGTGACCAGTTACAGAAACAAGGACTGTAATAGACATGATTCTTTTGACTGTAGGGAATGGCAGGGCTTTGCTCCAAAATCCTAAGGGTCTGCATTGTGATTCTCCTACAGAGGCTTGCCAAAAGATTCAGAGAGCAACTCTATTTGACACTGAAACTTCTTGCACCATGGGCTCTGCTGGATCATATGGCCCAACAGATCATTTGGTCCAAGAGTTAGTGCAGCTTGCACAGCAGCCTGGACCTGTCACAGAGCCTCCTATTATTCTGGTCCCCAATCAAAATTAGCAACTTTTCTGGTCATTTAGTAAATGGGCCAGAGTAGCAGACCCAGATAAGGAATGTGTTGTCTCCAAAATCTGAAGAGACCAACTAAGCGTTGTGCCTCTTCTTTCATCGTAGGAGGGTCCAGATGCAACAGCTTATCCTTCACTTCAGAAAGGACATCTCACCATGTCCCATACCACTGGGCACCTAGAAATTTCACTGAGATGGAAGGCCCCTGTATTTTTGTTGGATTTATATCCCATCCTCTCTCACACAAATGTCTCACCAATAAGTCTAGAGTCTTTGCTATTTCTTGCTCACTAAGTCCTATCAACATGATATCATCAATATAATGGGTCAGTGTGATTTCTTGTGGGAGGGAGAGATGATCAAGGTCCCTGCAGACAATATTATGACATTGGGCTGGAAAGTTGATATACCCCTCAGGCAGGACAGTGAAAGTATACTGCTGGCCTTACCAGCTGAAAGCAAACTGTTTCTGGTGGTCCTTACTAGTGGCAATTGAGGAAAAAGCATTTGCCAAATTAATAGCTGCATACCAGGTACCAGGGGATGTGTGGATTTGCTCAAGCAATGATACAATATCTGGGACAACAGCTGCAATTGGAGTCACCACCTGGTTAAGTTTACAATAATCTACTGTCATTGTCTAAGATCTATCTGTTTTCTGCACAGGCCAGATAGGACAGCTGAATGGGAATGTGCTGGGAATCACCACCCTTGAATTCTTCACATCCTTGGTGATGGCACTAATCTCTGCAAACCCTCCAAGAATCTGGTATTGCTTTTGATTTACAATTTTACTAGGTAGGGCCAGTTCAAGTGACTTCCACTTGGTCTTTCCAACCATAATAGCTCTCACTCCACAAGTCAGGGATCCAGTGTGGGGATTCTGCTAGTTACTGAGTATGTCTATTCCAATTATGTATTCTGGAACTGGGGAAATAACCACAGAATGGGTACAGGGACCCACTGGAACCACTGTGAGATGGACTTGAGCTAAAACTCCATCAATCACCTGTCTTCCATAAGCCCCTACTCTGATTGTTGGACCACACTGATGTTTTGGGTTTCCTGAAATTAATGTCACTTCTGAGCCGCTGTCTAATAATCCCCAAAATGTCTGATCATTTCCTTTTCCCCAATTCACAGTTACTCTGGTAAATGACTGTAAGTCTCCTTGGGGAAAGGTGGGAGGAAGATTAACAGTATAAACTTTTGGCAGTTTAACAGGATCCTTCCCCAAGGTGATGTAGCCTTCTTCTCATTCAAGGGTCCCTGGGTCTCTAAATTGTCTCAAGTCTGGGAGTTGATTAAGGGGCTGTGATTCTCTGCATCTGTAATTTGATTTATGGTTTTGTTCACTCGAACTTGAACTCTGCTGCTTATAATGATCCAGAAGAAATTTAGTAGACTGCCCATCTATTTCACTTCTAGGTTTCCCATGTTCTATTAGCCAATGCCATAACTCTATGTGACTCAGACTATTTTGAGTGCTGCTTTGAATCTGCCTTTCATTGCAGTAGCCAAGCTCACCTTGTCTTTGGTGATTAACTGTTGATACTTAACTTTTCCCATACCAAGATCTGGTCATCCCCATAAAGTTTAAAGATTCTAATTCCATTACAACCCTCCCTACAGTAATATCTGAACTACAGAGAAAAGCAACCACAGAGCTCTTCAGGGAAGATGGAGTTAATCTTACAAATTTATTCCTCACAGTCATGGTTAAAGGTGTGTCCTCCGGACATGCCTAGAGTGGGTGGGCAAGTCTTAAATGGTAAATCCATTGCAGCATTCCAATCTCTCTAAGCCTTTGAATTCCCTCTTCTACTGTATACCAGGGCAAATTGGGACTCTCAACCTCAGACATGCTAGTACATCATTTGGACCATGTTTCAGTCAGAACCCTGAGCAAACTATTAGAACCCTTTCTAACCACTCTAGCTACAGCACTGAATCCACAATTTCTGTTAGTGGGCCCATATCAATTAATTCCTCAGGATCTAATTTTATATTCCTTTCACCATTATCCCATACCCTTATTACCCATTCCCACACATATTCCCCTGATTTCTGTCTGTATAAGTTGGAAAAATCATGCAGTTCTTTGAGAGTATAGTGTAATTCCTCATGGGCCACTCTTTGCATTTCACCTTTGAGGGCTTTTTATGATTTTAGTCTAATAATAGGTCATGAACAGAGGAGAGGTGGTGGGATATACAAGGAGAAAGATTAGAAATATCTTGCAATCTACTGACCTCATGACATTCCTTTGAATTTTCTTCTGGTGATACAGGATTAATCTCTTCAGGCAGGGTTTGGGCAGGGAAGAGGTTGGGCAGTGCTTGCTGAAGTTGGGCTGGTGTCTGCCTCAAGATGGGGAGGTAGTCTAGACTCCCTAGGGCAGGCCAAAGGCTGGTCAGTGCAGACTTTAGTTTGTCTGGTACCCACATCAGGAATGGAAGGAGGTCCAGACTCCCTGGGGCAGGCTGGAGGCTGGGTGATACAAGGTTGACAAAGTGTAGTCTCCTCAGGGCAGGTCATCACAGGTTTATCTGGTAAAGTCTCAGCAGAATTTAGGGTTCCAATGACCCATATGTCTCCATACCAATCCTCTGGGTTCCACTCCTTTCCAATCAATACCTTCACTTTAACTGCAGATACACTGCAGTGTTGAGATTTTAGTTTTCTTCAATGAGATTCTGAGTTTGATTCTCAGATATCTCAAATCTGTAGCTACAGGAGACAAGATTTTCTTTCAGAGCACACATAGAAACTTTAACATCATTCATGCAGCATTTAAGCTGCAAATTTGAAGGCTTTAGCCCATCTCTTTCTTTTGTAACTATATCCAGAGTATCTAGGAGGAGGCAGCCAATATCCATATACCTTTTGACTCCACAAAACTCATTAAGATATTGAAAACACTCTCACCCAGATCCTTGACTCTTATAAGCATGAAAGTAGGAGAATACAGTGATGGTATTTTGTGTATCTCCATTGCCAACTCATACCATGGACGGTAAGTGGCCACTTCATTAATTGAAAGGGAGTCATTAGTACACTTGAGTCCAGCTAGAGGAGAGAGCCAATTACAAAACTCCCAGAACCACTTGAAACATCCCATGTTTAAAATTTTGTTCCTCAAGAAACATTCCTGGTACCAAGCTCTATTAGTCAGGGTTCTCTAGGGAACAGAATCAACAGGATATATCTGTAAATAGTATGAGAATTTATGAGTCTCTCATGTGACCGTGGGGATGCACAAGTCCAGTTTCATAGGCAGGCTGTAAAACAGGGGCTCCTTGAAAGTCCAAAGAAAGTCCTTGATGAGTTTCCAGGAGATATGGCTGTCCAAAGAGAAGCTGGGAAATTCTCTTTGAAATCACTTCCTATTTTAAGGCATTCATATGATTGGATAAAACATCACTCAATGCTGATGGCAATCTCCTGGGTTGATCATAGATGTAATCAGCCATCTATGCAGTGAACTCACTGATGACTAAAACCCATGAATTCCCTTGTATTACAATTAGCCCAGTGCTTGCTTGACCAAACACCTGGGCACAATTACTTGGATGAGTTGATACATTATCTTAATCATCACAGACACCTTAATGGAGTTTTGTGGAATTCAAAGATACAATGATGTTAACTGGTTTTTCTTAAATATGCTGAATGTGGTTATAAAAGAAAGAGATGGGTAGGCAACATGGTGTCAGCTTAGGAGGGTACCCGTGGACAGCTCCCAGAGCACAGTGGATTGTGGACATGGTCCTGCATGGGGGTTTGTGCTGTGGGCGTGTGGAGTGAGAAGCTTGGGACATCCATCTGGGCAGATCGACAGCGTGGACTGAACAGTAGAGATTTGTGAGTTTTAAGCCTGCCTGTGGTGGTTAAAACAGTCGGCTGGAACCCACCCTTAGGGGGAAAAAAAAGCCAGTTGGAATTGTGACTCCCATCTGGTAACTGGGTGACAGGGCTCAGTGGGAAGGGGCGTTTTCTGAGGGGGGTCTCTGGCAAGAAAGCTTTATTTTCTGGGGATCTGGCTGCCTGAAGACCCTTGAAACTTAGATGAACAAAACAGCTGCAGTGAATCAGCACCCAGAGGAGGGGAAAGGTGAATCTGAAGAGGGAGTTGATTTGACTAGCTGCCCAGGGATAAGCCCTGGGCCCCGCAGAGCTGAGGAGAGGGAGCACACTCCAAGAGAGGGAGAGTTCTGACAGAAAGCAGAGAGGGGATATTTTTGCTTTCAATTTGGCTGCCTGGACCCCCTCATAACTTTGGGGAGCAGATAAGCCAGCTTGAAGCAGTGCCAGGCTGAGGGGAGAGGTGAATCTGCTGAGTAAACGTGATTTACCAGCAGCCCGGTGACGCTGGGGTTCTGATCCAGAAGGGCGGAGTTGGCTGTTTTTAGCGTTCTGCACTGACAAACATCAGAACTTTAGCATCCCTGGGGAATCCAGAAATTGAGAAGTGCTTGATTAGTTTCCACGAGCCCAGTTAGGGTCCCCTCCATGAGGGAGGTGGTCTAGAGGAGGACTTATTTTTTGTCCTGTATTATGCCAATAAATAAATAAATAAATAAATAAATAAATAAATAAA
>JAQZBX010097931.1:0-11635 GCA_029593785.1 Cabassous unicinctus | reverse complement strand
GGAGGTGGGAGAGAAGAGGGCTTGGAGATCAAGATAAATAGATTTAATTTAGAGAAAATTGTATTTTATCATGCCCTGTAATTAGAAATGGGAAAAACCCTCCTTGAAACCATTTCAAAACTGGAAATGATTCCAGAAATGTAAGCCCAGGATTTCTCATTTTATTTCCTCTGGATCAGAAATAGCATGAGATAAGTTAGGTAAATTTCTGCTTTTCATTAAGTAGAACCAGTTAACTTACAAGATAAACACCATGATCAGGCCAAGTTTTGTGTAGATTTGTATATTCTGCCTAAACCATTTCTTTTCACTTTTTCTCTGCCCTTTTCTCCAGATTACTACCTTAAAACCCTCTTCTTCCTTTTTGGGAAATTTCACCGATTCACAAGATTTAATGCTATGCCCTAAATCTCTATTTCCAGATGTCTCTTGAAATGCACCTAGTTCATTAGGAAGCTCAAACTTCATATATTTAAAAACTAGCAAAGCATCTACCTGCCTGCCAGTCAGGATCCTCCCGTGTTTTTATAGCATGATTTCTAATGCAATTCTTCACTAAGCTTAAATTTTTTGGAATCTTCCTCCCTCAATATTCACCTAGAAAGGTAACCAATTCTATTGAGTTTTATTCAGAAATCTTTACCTGAATTCTCCCTCCCTCTTTCTCTCTGAACACACAACCTTCCATTAAGACTTTCATTGAGTTTCAGCAAAATTACATGGACTTCTAGGTGCTTAATTCCTTCTCTCTGCCTTAAAACCTCTGCTCTCCTGCTAAAGTGGTTTTGAAAAATTCCATATGTTATCTTATCATTCACTCCCTGAAATCCTTCAGTGATTCTTGTGTCATCAGGATAAAGCATGAACCACAATGCCCTTCATGAACTGACAAATCTCCCCATTTCTTCCTTCCTGAAACCTATCTCTCATCTCACAGAAAGTTTTTTGTTTCTGTTTTGTTCTTCAATTCTGGCCACTTCAAGCTACTTATCATTACCTCAACATAATATAATTTAAATTTTTCTTAATTCTTCTTCTATCACACAACATGCATTAAAACAGCCTTAAAGCATATACACCCAACTGATATTTAACAAGGCCACCAAGCCCACCTAACTGGGACAGAATAGTCTCTTCAACAAATGGTGCTTAGAGAATTGGATATCCATACTAAAAGAATGAAAGAGGACCACCATCTCATGCCCTATTCAAAATTAACTAAAGATGGATAAAAGACCTAAATATAAGAGGCCAAGACTATAAAGCTCCTAGAAGATAATGTTCGGAAGCATCTATGAGATCTTGTAGTAGGAAATGGTTTCATAAACTTTATAGCCAAAGCACACAATGCAAGAAAAAATAGATAAGTGTGATTTCCCCAAAATTAAAAATTTTGTGATTCGAAGGAATGTGTCAAAAAAGTAAAAAGGCAGCTTACTCCTTGGGAAATTTGGGAACCACCTATCTGATAAGGGCCTAATATTCAGCATATATAAAGAATTCTTACATCTAGAAAATAAAAAGACAACTCATTTTTTTAAAAAATGGGAAAGAGTTGAATAGACACTTTTCCATAGAGGAAATACAAATGGCCGAAAAGCATATGAAAAGATAATCAACATCACTAGCTGGTAGGGAAATGCAAATCAAAACTACAATGAGCTATCATCTTACACCTATTAGATGGATACTCTTTAAAAAATGGAAAACTACAAGTGTTGGAGAAGATGTGGAGGAACAGGAACACTCATCTACTGCAGGTGGGAATGGAGAATAGTGCTGCCACTTTAGAGGACTGTTTAGCATTTCTTCAGGAAACTAAATATAGAATTGCCATATGATCTGGCAATACCACTACTAGGAATATACCTGGAAGAATTGAAACCAGGGACACAAACAGATAATATGTACACCAATGTTCATCGCAGCATTATTCACAATTGCCAAAAGTTGGATGCAACCCAAGTATCCATCAAGGGATGAATGGATAAACAAAATGTGGTACATACATATGATGGAATATTACTCAGCTATAAGAAGAAATGAAGTATTGACGCACGTGACAACGTGGATGAATCTTGACACCTTATGTTGAGTGACGTAAGCCAGTCATTAAAGGACAAATATTGCATTATCTCACTCATATGAACTAAGGATATTGAGCAGACTCACATAGGTAGCCTCTGGAATATAGGTTACCAGGAGACAGAAAGGGAGTAGAGGTGTGAGCCAATGCTCAATCTGGAGAGAATCTGTGATAAGGTGCATGGGGGAGGTTTGGCAGTGGATGGGTATGAAGGTGGTGCAGTGATGTGAATGGAGTCAATGATGCTGGAGTGTGAGTGTGAGTATGAGCAGTGTTGAGGGGGGTGTGGGTTGGGCTCTCCATAGAGATGGCGGGAGGACTGGAAGAATGAGCAGGAGAATTCTGGGAAGGTTGTAGACTGTGGTCGAGAATACAATTGTTGGAGTGTTCTTTTGGAAACTATGGCAGGGGAGTGTCACTGATGCAGGTTTGGTGGTGGGGGGATGTGTGCGGAAGGGTGCACCTAAGGCATATCAATGTGTTTTGTGGCCATAGGGTGTTATCTCAGTGGGTGGAGACCCACACAATAACCAATAAAATATGGAATTCCCATCCTAGGAGTCCCACTACGTTCTCTGGTAGAGTGGCAGGAATCTCTAGAGTATATAGGCAGTACCTAATAAAAGAAAACAGACCAATAAACCAAGCCCTCAATATTAATGTTTGTACTTCTGAAACTTATTATTTTAAAATTGAAAATTTAATTATAGCTAATTAGCCTAATTATATCTATTGCCTAAGAGTTACCTCCAGAAAACCTCCTTGTTCCTTAAATGTGGCCTCTCTGTAAGCCAAACTCAGCAAATAAACTCACTGCCTTCCCCCTAGAATGGGACATGATTTCCAGGGATGAGCCTCTGGCACAAAGGAATTAATACCAAGTGCCAGCCAGTGATGCATTTTGAAAAACACCTTGACCAAAAGTGGGAAACCTTAAATACAAAAGAGTTTTTACAACTAAGAGATTTCTAGAGGTTACACGTATGCACATCTCAGGCAGAACTGACTAACTGCCACGGTAAACAAAGCCTCAAACAGGGGCGCTCCCACAGGCTCTAGAGACATCCAAACACTATAGGCAAGGCACACAACCCCATAAAATCAGCACCCCATTGGTGTGCTTTACTTTGGAAAATATGATAACCCATCTCCTCAATGTAACAGATTTAGGTTCATTTATAATTTCCTTACACATGATTCTTCTACCCTTTTTATTTGAACCTATACTAAGCTATGTATATGCCAGTTGAGCCCTGAATCTTAGTAGAGTTGCAGCCAACATCTACTCTCCAGTTTATTGGACTCACCCAGGACGACTAACAAAATGATGAAGATGGACAACCCCCATCTCAAAAAGCAAAGAATGTCTACAACTGCAAGCAAAGCAGTTCCTTCCATCTGCCCTATAAGATCTAAGCCCCCTCTCAATCTGAAGCAGAGTGGGCATCACCATCTGTGGAAGTGTGAGATTATTTATGAATTCCAAAATGAGAAATTATGTTTGTAAACGGTCCTGTTCCTCTGGACATGATCCCCTTTGATTGTATTAGATTCAGCTGAGAAGCCTTTGATTAAATTATGTTAAGATTAGGGCTTTGATTTGACCACATCAATAGGGTGTAACTCAGGGTTGATTCCCTGCACACTTGGTGGGCTATGTAAATGGACACTCACTCAAGAAGACACACAGAAGAAGATACACAGAGGAAGGGATCTCCATAGATATGGAAGAGAAGAGAACTTTGATCCTGAAGCCACAGGAAGAGAATTGAGCCATTTGCCTGATACTTTCCAGCTGAAGAGAACAAAGTAGCTGAGCCCTATGCCAGCCTATAGCTGAGATCAGAAGAATCTGGACCCATGGAGCCTTAAGAGGAAGAAGGAAGGAGAGACCAGGCAGACATCTCCCGCCATCTTGTTACAACATGTGGCAACTATTTTTGGGTAAGAAATCAACCTTGAGTGGGACTCTCTAGGGCCTTTTAACTGTAAGCTTTTACCTCAAATAAATACTCTTTATGAAAGCCAACAGATTTCTGGTACTTAGCATCAGCACCTCTTTGGCTGACTAAGACACCATGCCAAACTCCTCAAGATTGAGGAATGAACAAACATAAGCGGGGAATGCAACCATGGACCAAAGTAGACTTATTATTATTACAGTAACAAAACAACTTTTAACATTGATATAAATATAGTGGTTGCCAGCAGTTCTGAGGGGAGGGGAGGGAAGTGTAGGTGGAACAAAGGGCATTTTGGGGGCATGGGAATTGTTTTGCATGATATTGCAATGATGGATACAGGCCATTATATAATACATTTCGTCAAAATCTATAAAAAGTACAGTGCAAAATATAAACCATAATGTAAGCTATAGACCATGGTTAGTAGCAATGCTTCAATATTTGTTCATTAATTGTAACAAATATGATATGAGATGTTATTTATAGGGGAAAATGTGAGGGGGGGGTGGAGTTTATGGGAATCCCCTATATTTTTGATGTAACTTTTCTGTAATCTAAAATTTCTTTAAAAATAAAGTTTTAAAAAATTAAAAAAACAGCATTAACACAATAATAAAATAAGAGATTTGCCTACAAACACACAATCCCAATTAATCTAATCTCTTCTTATTCTTATCCAGGATCAGAAGTGTTTTAAGATAGCTGTAGTTGGAAAACATATGCATTTTTGTAATTTCTTTCTGCTAATGCTTTAAAACATATTTTACTCTAGGATTCCCATTCTACAACTGATATCATGTTGAATTATCATTCACATCTTGAAGGACCTGGTTCTATTGTCTATAGTGTCCAATGTGAAGCCTTCCTTGATTTGCCTGGGACATTATTTTCTCTTCTCTACATTTCTCTGCAGTATTCTCTGTGAAGATCTGAGCTACTATAGAATTTTTCACATTGCATTATGATTATTTAATTATATACCTGCTTCTTTTAGTTTGCTAAAGGCTGCCAATGCAATATATCAGAAATGAGTTGGCTTTTACAATCAGATTTAGTCACCTATAAGCTTATACTATGATGCTGAGAAAAATGTCCAAATCAAGTCATCAGGAGAAACTCTCTCCCTGAAGGTTGGCTGCCAGCAATCCTGGATTCTTGCCACATGACACAGGTAAGTCCCTGCCTTCTCCTCGGGGCTCCGTTGCTTTCGGCTTCATTGTTTTTCTGTGTCTGCAGCTTTTAATTCCTTCATTTATAAAGGACTCCAGTAAGAGGATTAAGACCCACCCTGGATCACACAATCTAATCAAAGGCCCTTAACTGAGGCAATTTAATCAAAAAGTTTCCACATATAATTTGTTTCCATTCACAGGAATGGATTACTTCTAAAGACATGATCTTCTGGGGTCCTCCCAGCTTCAAACTGTCACACTGCTTTATCTACAAAAAGTTAGACACCTTACAGAGAGTAATACTATGTAAATGTGTAATAAAAAGATAGAGAGCTAGTAGCCAATCAATAAGATAAAATGAGAATCATAAAATATTTAATCCAAAAGAAAGCAGGAAAAGAGGGGAAAGGAATGAAAATAGATAGGAAAAAAAAAAACTATGACCAGATGGAAATTTTAAATCCAAATCTATAGAAAATTACATTAATTGTAAATGGTCTAAACACTCCTATAAAAGAAAGAGATAGTGAAGTAGGTACAATATCAAGATCCAGATGATTCTGCTTTAAGAAATCTTCTGTAAGGACATAAGTATATTAAAAATAAAGAATGGGACATTGAAAAATATAGAGCTCTGAACAAGGAACATTTTCAGGAATAACTAGGGGCATTTAATAATGATAAACCATCCATTAATCAAGAGGACGCAACACTTCTACTCCTAAATACACAACACCCCCCCTCCCAATTTCAGAGTCTCAAAATAAATGAAGCGAAAACTGATAGAATTCAAGGAAAAATGAGCAAACCAACAATTTCCACAATTATTTTTGGAAATTTCAATACTGTTAGTAATTGATGGAAAAGTAAATAGGAAATCAGTAATCATACTAAAGACTTAAATAGCACTAATGACATCTTAGAACACTGCATTCAACAACAGAAATATACACATTCCTTTCAAGGGCACACAACACATTCGCCAAGATAGACCATATTCTGACTCATTAAACAAGTCTTAAAACATTAAGAAGACTAAAAACAAAGAAAATATGTTCTCTGTCCATAATGGAGTTAAATCAGACATCAATAACAAAGATATTTTTGGAACCCCCTCCACCAATATTTGGAAATCAAATGACATTTTCTAAATAAATCATGGGTCAAAGAACATATTGAAAGAATATATTTTGAAATAAACAAAAATGAAAATATAACATATCAGAATTTGTGGAATGTAGCAAAAACTGTGTGTAGTGGAAATTTTATAGCATTAATTACTTACCCTAGAGCAGATGGAAGGTCTCAATTAATGATTTAAATTTCCAACTAAAAAACTTAAGACAAACAGGAAAATTAAGCCCAGACAAAAGAACAAATTAAACCCAGTTAACAAAACAAAGGAAATAATAAGAATAAAAGCAAAAATCAATGAAGTAGAAAACAGTAAGGACAATAAAGAAAATCAATCAAATCAAAAGCTGGTTCACTGAAAGAAAGACAAAATTTAAAAACCATCAGCCTGACTGATGAAAAAAAATGGGAAGATACAAATTATCAATATTAAAAATGAAAGAGGGACAGAGAGACAGAATCCACAGATACTAAAGGAATAAAAAGGAAGTATATGGACCACTTTATGCCAATGGATTCTACAACTTAGATAAAATGGTCAAATTCTTTGCAAGCACAAACTTCAAAAGCTCACTCCAGAAACTGAATTAATAGTTAAAATAATTTGCACAAGACTGGAAATATCAATTTTTCACAAATTCTTCCATAACCTAGAAGAGGGGATCACTTCTTTCTACTCTTTGTTCAATAAGGAAATAAAAATGGAACCTAGAAAATGCAGAGAATAATTGTTATAGTCCAAATTAAAATCTGGATACCAGCCTTACCCTGATAACAAAACCAAAGATATAACAAGAAAGAAAACTTACAAATATCCTTCATAAGCATAGAAATAAAAATCTTTTACAATATTTTAGCAAATGAAATCCAGAAATATATAAAAAGAATACAAAATCATAACCAAGTAGGGTTTATGCTGGGAATGAATGTAGTTCACCATATCAAAAGAACAAAGAAAATTTCTATTATTATCATTTCATTAAATACAGAAAAAGCATTTGTCAAAATAAAACATACATTCATGATGAAAATTCTTGGCACGCTAGAAATACAAGGGAATTTCTTCAACTTAATAAAGGACATCTAAAAACCTACAGCTAAAATCATACTAAGTTCAGGAAAAAAAGCAATAATGTGTGCTTTATCACTGCTATCAACATTGAAACGAAAACATATGCCCATATAACAGAATACCACTCCAGGGGAAAAAAGCGGGGGTAGGTGGGGGGGCTACTGATACTGACACACACAACATGAATAAATCTTAAAAGCATTATGTTAATTAAATGAAGCCAGGAACAAAATGTATGATAATATTTATCTATGACATTCTAAGAAACATAAAACTCTAAGGCCATAAAGTGGATGCCAAGGGTAGGAAATGAGAAAAGGGGATTGATTGTATAAGAACAGAAGGGAACTTTTTGGGTCAATGAAAATATTTATGTCACAATTGTGGTCATAGTTACACCACTGTATACATTTGTTAAAACTCAAATTCTACAACTGAAATCAGTGAATTTTATTGTATATAAAATATATGTCAAATTATGATTTCAAGGATTAGAAATTTTTTAATAAAATGGAAATGTATTTATTAAATGATCCATAAACTACAGAGTAATGTTAAAATAGTATTGGATGGGAGGAAAATAGTCTTTGATTTTGCTTCACTCATTATAGGCATTTGTATCTAAAATATTTATATATGTCATGAAGATGAAAAGTGTGCTGGCGCTATTAGCGAAAGCATTTTTACTTTTAACATAAATATTCATTTAATTCATATTATTCATTAAAATGCTGCTATTATTCAACTTGCCAGGCAACCCAGCTAATGGAATTTCTAAACTGTTTTATCATTCTACTATATTGTATCATATGACCTTTAGTTGTACATATAAGAATATGTTTTTTTCTTGCAGAATGGTAACCTCTGGAAGTGACTGCATTTCACACTATTTCTGATTAGGTACTAAATCCCCAGATTATGGTGAAATGTTTTATTGGTTGTTACAGCCATTGCAATAGATCCTAACTTATCTTTCATCTGACCTCAAATACAAATGAAAACAATAAATTTACTTCAAGGTTGCACTGAGTATAAACAAGGCCAATTGAAAGAGAAGGTGTAAGCCTCTTCCAATTTATATTCCAAACAAGCAAAAGTAAGAAAAGAAAATAATTAGAACTATCCTTTTAGTTGTTGAATTATATTTAATAATTGAGGCTATGATTATATTTCTTTCTTTTTGTTTGGGGGGAAACAAAGAAAAAGAATAACTTTTGGCACAAATAAAGGGCCATTCCTTATCAATGAATGCTTTAAAGTAGTAAAACATAAGCATATGTGACTACTGTTTTATAGACACTAATTGACATTTCACATAAATGTGAATCAATCCTTTATTGAAAAGCTTTAGCTTTCACACATCTTTTCTTATGGTGTAATATGGAAAAGATCTGCATGTGTCTTTTCCAAATACTCTTTTAAGGAATAAGTTGAAACTAATCAAGTTCTTAAAAATTTCAAATAGGAAATAATCAAACTTGGAATAAAGCAAAATTTCCAGTGAAGATCAAGTGAATGACATAAGTTATAGCTATAGAATTAACTTGGAGAACAACATGCTGAAAGCATGCCAAAGTCTGTCTTAGCTCATGGGAATTTAGAAAGATTGCTATATAGTATGCTATTATGCATGTTTCAGAGAGAAGGCTCGGATAGAAAACTTTTCTTGTTGTGTTTACTCCCAGTGAACTTTAATCTGAAAAATCCACGACTCAAATGTTCCATTTCATTACTGTGTATTGATTGTTCATGTGTATCCTTCTAAGAAAACAGAGAAACATGGCTGTTACAAATCCTCTTATTTTAGACTGATACTCTAGTTTAGCAGGAGTGGTAAAACACAATTAAAATGACTGTTAAAAATCATTCAGAATTTCAATTCCTATAATCAGGAAGGTAAACTTAAGCTAGCCAAGCAAGAAAAGAGAATTGTTTCTCTGCTTGCCATCTCTGGTTCTTGCCTTTCAGACTCTCTCTAAAACATACACCACTGGAGGGGTGGTGAATAGCAAGGAATCAATTCTCCCGGAGGGAAAAAAATACATGTGTGACTCATGTGAGGGTAAAACCATCTTGAAGTGGGTCCACTTAGGCAGAATCAGAAAAGTAATGGGGAGTGGTTGCCAAGATTTTTAGAACATTGTTATTTACTTCTGTGCCTTCCTTATCTGATTAGTTTAACCTTTTTCTCTCTAGGAAACTGAGCCTTTCATGTCTTCCTTCTGATGTTAGGCGAAAAACTTTGTCACAAAGTATGATATTTCATGCATCTTCTAAGCCTGCTTTCCTTGGAAATGGAAAGTTGGAATACTGATTACCTAAGCAATTTCTAGGAACTCTTGCTTTCTCCAATTAGAAGCTCTGTTAGCTTCTGTTCAATAATTTAATTCAATAATTTTGCTTTGCAAAATTAGGTTTATCTAACTCTCCATGACTTCCCAAATTTAAATGTATCATTTTATTATTATTTTAAGTAGTTTTATACATTTTCCAAAATGTTACATAAATAAGAAATGTTATCATTTTAAAACTGTTTTTTTTTCCCCATGAGGATCACCATAGTATATTTGTCTCATCTTTATATTGTTCCTTCCACAATCCTAGTTCAGTTGCATCAATTCATCCTTAGAATACTAGCATTATTCTCTATTCTGGTCTCTCTGCATGTGTTCTCTTTCATACTTTTCTTTCACACAACTCTTAGATTAACCCCCAAGAACAATACATTACTTAGAATATCTAACCAGTTTTCTAGTAACTCAAGGGCTAGTGAAATCTGGCTTTGAATTTTCTTTTCCAAAATTTCTCCTACTCTTCTCTTCTCTGCCTCTGGAAAATGTTGGCTGTTCAACATTTCTCTGGACTTTATCAGGCAGTAAATTTCACTTCCCGCTTTTAAACTCATTGGAGTTTTGTTGCTATCATTTTGACCACCAGAATCATAACCAAGGCAATGTATTCTGCCAACTCCATCCAGTTCCATGTGGAAAAGGGACATATGTATACCATAATTGCCTAATGTTCAAGTTATACATATTTCATGATTGAAACATATTGTCTGAGGAGTTTTTTATTGTTGATATTTCTATAAATGCCTAAATTAAAATATATTATTTGAGTTTCCTCCCTCCCCGTTAGCTCTGTACACAATATTATTGATTAATTAACTTACAATAGTGCCTATGAGCATTTTAAATGAGAAGTTTAAACTTTCTTTAAAAGTTTTTAACTTTTGAGGAATGTCCTGATCATTTTATGAACTTTGATTCCATTTAGCCATATCCAAGGCCAGTCGCAATAATTATATTGGTTATTACACCAGAGGAAATGTCAACAATGAAAGTTTAAGTATATTTTGCATAGGCCAGAAGATATTCTATTTTATTTTTGATGGAGAAAATTAGCTCCCAAAGATTGATAATAGCAGTCAAACAGATCTACACTGAACTTTAATATCTCGGAGACCTATTAAATATTTGAGGATAATTTAACTACTGATTCATCTACTAACCTAACCTTTTAAAGCAAGTCCCTCCTACCATTTTCTTGGGAAATGTGCAAAAATTTCTCCAAAGGCAGGCAACTGAAAGTGAAAAGGAACTTGAAGAAGGAAACTTGTTTAACAGGCTCAGAAATCAACTAAAATCTTGACCTCATTTAAATGACCTTGGATTTCCCTAAGTCAGAAAACACTGATCAAAAACTAACTAAATAAATAATCTGATAATGATCGAATGTTTTGACTCATAACCAAGCAATGGATCATGTCTATTGGAATGACAAGGAGGAGGTTTAGCAGCACTATTTAGATCAAATTCCATTTTGGGGGTTTATTTTTTCTCTGGTCATAGGATTTAATCTTTAAATGCACATAAATGGAAAGCATTTTTCCACTTTAAATTTAGACATGGAAAATCAAAGTGAATAAGAGGTTTTTTATCCTCTCCAGCATGTGATGGTAGCATTTATAATTTCATATAACAATAGCTATCCCTTGCTTGGTGAATCTCGGCCTGGAATAAATCAGATTTGTCATGTCTGTTTTGTATTTCGTTTGTCTTGTGCTGTTACTAATGCTCCAGGTTTGAAATCTGGGTGACCCTGCATCTGAGCAATGAATTCCTAAGAAAGACAGATATTACTCATGTTTGCATTCCGTTTACTCCCTTTTTCTTTTCCTTCCTTCCTTCCTTCCTTCCTTCCTTCC
>JAQZBX010097930.1:0-11633 GCA_029593785.1 Cabassous unicinctus | reverse complement strand
GCCGGGAAGCGAACCCGGGGCCTCTCATATGGTAAACGGGTGCTCTGTCCATTGCGCCACACCTGCTTCCTGCCTTGAGGTTGCTGCATCAGCCCACCGCACCGCTCAGGCCGGCATGTGCCCTCACAAGGAGGCCTCGGGACGCGAACCCGGGCCTCCCATATGGTAAACGGGGGCTCTATCCACTGAGCCACACCCGCTTCCCCAGCCATTATTTTCTTATTGGTTTAAGGTCATCTCTCAGAAGACTCTCTGAAGGTGGTGAGGGAAAATTTCAGTGAGGTGATAAAGCAATAACTTGGAGATTTAGGACTAAGGCATGTGGACATCTGGTGGAAAATGGAGTGGCCAATGCAAAGGACCCTGGCATGGGGGGGAGGGTAGGAGGTGACATCAGAGAGGGAATAGAGGGCCTGCTATGCATGGCTTTGAAGGTCATTGCCAGGGCATTTGCTTGTACTCAGAATGAGGTGCAAAGTAAAGGAGTGATGGGATCTGACTTATTTTTAACGGTCCCTCTGGCCTCTGTACGGAGGACAGATTGTGGGCGAGCAGGGTGGAGGCAATGAGGCCAGTAAGAAGTGTGTTGCATTGGCCCAGGTGAACCATGGTGCTAAGCAGTGATGAGCCATGCTGGGAAGATTAAATTGTGAGGGTGCCAGGAAGACATGATAACATCTGTCATGGATAATTTTCCTGCCTGGTAACTAACTGTTCCCTGTTCCTTTAATCACTAGACCTTGTTTTGCATCTGGGAAGCTACCCATTCTTCATGCTCATCTGTGGTCCAGGTGAGCTCCTCTGGGGGGGTACAGGGACGGAGCACATGATCCAGGCTGAGCCAATCCCTGTGATGCATCCCCCCAGCCAGTGATTGGTTCAGAGAAAGGAAATGCCTCAAGATGAGCCAATGAGACACAACAGAATATTTCCCGGGCTTCTGGGAACCAGACTCTGTATGTAAGTAAGGTCTGGAGTTTAAGCCATTTTGGAAGCCCAAGGGGATAGCGCATTTGCAAATGGAGCATGTGTGGAGGAGGAAAGCTGAGTGCCCTAGAGAGAACCTCGGTTCTGGTGATGCCACATGAGGCCTATATCAAACCTTTTTAACAACCTGCCTGTTCCCTCAACTTTTCAGCTACATGAGCCAACAAATCCCCTTTTGGGTTAGCCCCATTGCAAGTAACAGAAAATACAACCACAATTAAAGGAACACAACTGATAAATTACCTGTTCCTCAGGGTGTAAGGATGATTAAATGAACTCATGGAATCTCAAAGCATGATGCATAAAACACCCATTTATTTGCATCACTTATGAAATTTTCATCCCTATCAAATGCCACCAAAGTCACAGAGAGCTCTCCTTTTACATGCAGCAAAATCTCAAAGACCTTGTCCTCTTTGGTGCTTCTTTGGCTGCACCAATGGAAAGCTGCAGAAATGGAAAGCAGGACACACTCTCTGGTGGTATCAGGCATTTCAAACAGTGGGGATTTAATACAGGGAATTGGAATGGCTGGAAAAGCAAAAGTGGTGTTACTGAGAGACAGAAACAGCAGGAGGTTGCCACAACCCAGGGCAGGAGGATCAAAAGTCCATGCTCCACTACTAGAAAGAGAAGTACAAGAGTTGGAGAGGATGTGGAGAGATAGGAAAACTTATTCACTGTTGGTGGGAATGTAGAATGGTACAGCCACTGCGGAGGACTGTTTGGCACCTCCTAAAGAAGTTGAATATAGACTTGCCACGTGACCCTGCAATACCACTACTGGGTATATACCCAGAAGAACTGAGAGCAGTGACACGAACAGACATCTGCACACCGATGTTCATAGCAACATTATTCACCATTGCCAAAAGTTGGAAACAACCCAGGCGTCCATCAACAGACGAATGGATAAACAAACTGTGGTGTATTCACACGATAGAATATTATGCAGCTGTAAGAAGAAATGAAGTCATAAAGCATATGACAACATGGATGAACCTGGAGGATATTATGTTGAGCAAAGCAAGCCAGACACAAAAGGACAAATACTGTATGATTGCATTACTATGAACCAAATATATTGTGTAACATATTGTTTGATTAAAAAAAAAAATTATATGTATCCAGTACATTTTTTAAAGATTTATTTATTTATTTACTTTTATCCATTTTAACCCACCTCCCCACCCCACCCCGTTTTTGCTGTTTCTGTGTCCATTCGCTGGGCAATTGTCTATGTCTTTTTCCTGCCCTCTCTTCTCATCCTTCTCCTCCTGTCTTCACCGGGATTTGATCCTGGGAACCTCCGATGTGGGAGAGAGGCACTCTGCCACCTGCCCCACCTTAGTTCCTGGTTTTTCAGCGCATCTCGTCTTGGCTGTCCCTTGTGTCTCTCTCCTGTTACGTCATCATCTTGCTGCGTGGCTCAGCAGGGCCTGGCACGCCCGCATGCGGGGCTTAGTGGCCCGTGCACCTTCTATATTTTTATTTTACTGCGAGGTCCCAGGGATCAAACCCAGGTCCCTCCATATGGAAGACGGATGCCCAACCATTTAAGCCACATCCGCCCCCCTGTATCTAGTACATTTAATTGAGAAATGTGTGTATTTATTCATCTGTGTTTACTTTTTAGTTTTTAATTGATTATATTTTCAAATATTAAATGTACAAAATAAAGGTAAAAAAATAAATAAAACATAAAAAAAAAAAAGTCTATGCTCCCATTGACTCTCTAAAAACCTCAGAGCTGGCATTTCTTAACACCAAATGCAAGGGAACAAATAGCTTCTCCCTTCTTCCTGCTTCTCATTTTGCATGAGTTCCTCCTTTTAGAGGATCCTAATCAGAACCCAGCTGGCAAAGGATTCTGGGAAGTGTGGTTTGATAGCCATCAGCTGTATATAGAAGATAGACTTGAAGAAGCTGTGAGGCTGAACTCCAACAAACAGTGGCACAGAAGCATTGCGTCAAGTACACAGAAGTCGAATCTGAAGACCGGCATGAAGGCATATAAGCAAGTCTGGAAAGGTCAGTGGAGTCCTCTGAGGACGCGGCACTTTGAGTTCTAAAGAAGATGCTGACAAGGGCATTGAGGGAGAGGGCACCAGGGCCGGGGCTCGAGACAGTTCAGCCTCTGGTTTACTCAGGCACCTTCTCTCTGTGCCTCAGCTTCCCATGGAAAATCACCCTTCAAGCTTAGCATTTCTGTGATTCTAAGTTGCATCATTTCTCTGTAGCTCAATCCCCTGGCTTGCAAAGCAGAATTGTTCCCAGAGTCTAGGAATAGGTTGTTACTTACTCTTGACCTTCGGGGTACTGATTTTTCATAGATATTTAGGTGGGGGGTTGGGAGAGGTTCTTTCTGGGGCTGATACCCAGACCTCTGTGTGATTTGGCTTCTTATAGTTTTCCTATTGTTGTAAACCTCCTCATCATACATAATTATTGAGCACTGATGTGTCTGGCATGATGCAGAAACCTGCACTATGGTTATTTATTCCTTACAATACCCTGTTGAACAGAGGCTATTTTTCATGTCATTATACAGCCTTGGTCTCTATGATTTGAAGTGGTTAAGAAAGCAGCCCAAGGCCATACAACTAGCAAAGCCACAATCATCCACTATTATCTGAAGAGTTCTTGAGCACCTAGCACATGCCAGTTTCTGTTCCATTTACTGGGGATATGGTGGTGGACATAACAGACAAGGTCCCTGTCATTTATAGAACTTTGATTCTAGCGTGGCAAGATAAACTATAAACCAAGTAATAAATAAATGAGATAATCACAGCCAGCGAGTAACACCACTGGGTGCTGTTCCAGGGTGTGCAGGATTACTGAATGACATAGGGAAGTGCTGAAATTAAAATGCAGGATGCAGGGAAGCGGGTGTGGCTCAATGGATGGGGCTCCCGTTTACCATATGGGAGGCCCCGGGTTCGCTTCCCAGGGCCTCCTTGTGAGGGCAGGCTGGCCTTCGCGGCCCGGTGGGCTGATGCAGCAAGACCTCACAGCAGGAAGCGGGTGTGGCTCAATGGATAGAGCCCCCGTTTACCATGTGTGAGGCCCCGGGTTCGCTTCCTGGGGCCTCCTTGTGAGGGCAGGCCAGCCTGCACGGCGAGGTGGGCTGATGCAGTGGGACCTCACAGCAAGGGGGAGATAAGCAGACGCGGAGAAGACACAGCGAATGGACACAGCAAGCACAAGCAGCAAGGGGGGGATAAATAAATAAATAAATAAATAAATCTTTTAAAAAATAAATAAATAAAATAAAATAAAATAAAATGCAGGATGCAAAATTCTACATCTGGTATAGATCTTTCTCCACAGATACATACACATATATCCACATATATGTGAATACATATGCAAATGTGTATACACACAGTACATTGAACTGCAAAAAGACCAGCCAGATACACGACCACCATTTTAACAGTGTGGTAAGAAACCTCTCAATACTTTTTTGTATTTTCCAAATTTTCTTCAAGAAACATATATTATACAAAAATATAAATTTTCTTTCAAGTGCTGCTCTCCAAAATCTTTTTTATAATTAGAGAAGTTGTGGGTTTACAGAACTATCATGCATAAAATACAGGATTCTCATATTCCACCTCATTATTAACACCTTGAATTGGTGTGTTACATTTGTTACAACTGACGAAACAATATAAATTTATTGAAGAAATTCTGAAAACACAAGTATAGAGAAAGAAGGAAGGAGAAAGAAAGGCCCCTTGAGAAGGCCTCAGAGTAACTGTGTGGCTCAGAGCCAGTTGCTGTTCTTACGTGAGTCACTGGGGTGGGCCTGGGGACTTCAGAGCATCTGCACTGGGGCACTGGAGCTTACGAGTTTACCCATTTTCCTCTATGTGTGTACATTCTTTTTCACTGGAATGGGAATGGGATCACACAGCACATGCTGCTTCAAAACTTGCTTTCTTGCACTCAGTAGAGTGTGACTATGTTGCACATCCCGTCTCACTTCTGACTGCTTTGTAGTGCTTCCGCGACCCCGTATTAAGACCCCATATTAAACAGCCCCTGGAATATGAATGCTCCTGCTGGTTGGATAGCCAGAGCGATGATGAAATTTGCAGAGCTGTTTCTATGCATCCACATGTGATCATGCCCAAGAGGTGGATTTGCTAAGGCATACAGGCCTGGAAGTTGTAGTTATGGCTGGATTAATTTTCTAAAGAAGAAGAAAAATGCTACTTAGAAGTTCACCTATTTGTCATACTTAACGGTAATAAAGAAGAACAAACGATTGATACACGCAACATAAATCTCAAAGACATTATGCTGAGAGAAAGAAGTTAGACACAGACGGTGAGCACACACCGTCTGTACCATTTTTATGAGATTTTAGAAAAGGCAAAACTAATTTATGGTGCCAAAAGCAGACCAGTGGTTGCCTGGGGTGGGGGTGAGGACTTTGGGAAGGAGAGCAGAGGAACTTTCCAGGGTGATGGAAATGCTCTGTCTTCATTGTGGTGGTTACGTAGTGTGTACAGCTGTCAGAGCTGTTAGCACTGAACACATAACATGGGTGCATTTGACTGCATGTTAATTAGACCTCAGTAATCACACTTTAAACAATTAAGGGCTAGTTTTTAAATAACTGAATTTATGCATTCTTCCATAACATTGTACAATCTGTGAAATGCAATGACTAAATTAAATGGATTCAGATGGATGTTTTTCACGTTAACCCTGAATGGAACCTTCAGCCTCCTGTCCTCTCCCGTTGGTTGAGAGTCTGTTCACAAAACTAACCCCTACCCAGGAAACTGGCCAAAGCAACAGAGAGACCCTGGATTTCAGAGCACATCACCTAGGAGGGGCCTGGCTATTCTGCAGGTAGGAAAACCACCCCATCCCAGCCCTCCACTACATCCTCAGCCTAAGCAAAAGAGACACTTTTCTGAAGCGAGCCCGTGCCTTCCAATACACACACATTTTTGTATCAGTACACAGAAATATACATTTACATATCTTACATATTCATAGGGAAAAAGTTCACAGCTTTAAGTTGTTTTTAAGAGCGGCGCTCCTAAAAGAGTGCTCCGCGGCCCTCGGTCTCTAATCCCCTTCCTCACTGAAAGGCCTCACAGGGAAACAGCTGGTCTCAAGGCTGGAAGGGCAGGAACAGGGAGCCCGGGGCCGCTTCCCGGGCCCAGAGGAAGCGCAGACGCACCACGGGGGCGAAGCAGCCCGGAGGGCTCGTGGCCGCGTCGGGGGGCGGGGGTGGGGGGGGGGCACCTTGAGCACCAGAATAGCCAAGAACAGCAACAATCGTAAGCCATTAAAAACTAAGAGTCCATAAGCCCATCCTGACAATAAAGGTAATGAAGAAATGGGGAGAAGGGAGGGTGTTTGCTGACGGGGATGCTGGAGGCTCACTGGTGACCACAGAGGGACAGCTGGACTTGGAGAATCACCCACGGAGGCTAAATCAGGGGCACTTTGATGAGGAATGGGATATTTGTGTTGTCTTCAAGTATTAGTTAAAAGGAAAAGGCTGTAACGATGTAGTGGAGAAACTGGACAACACCTGACCAGGTGAGCAAAAGCCAGCATCACCAACAGGGGCCTGTGAGGGACACAGCCTCAGCTCTGCAGGTTCCTGCCAGCAAGATACAGGCTGAAATCTAGTCATGAGGAAACAGCCAAAGCCAATAATGAGGAATGTTCTCTTTAAAAAGGGGGGGGAGGAGGGAATAGTAATATTCTTCAAAAATGTCAGCATCATAAATGATGAGTTCCAGATTAAATCAAGGAGACTAAAGAAAAAGAAAAACTAAGTGAAATACATGATCCTGAACTGCATCCTGTATTGAAGGGAAAAATATTATTAAAAAGGGCATCATTGGATTGGCTGGAAAAACTGGAATCCACAGGGAGATTAAAGTATCAAATCAAATGTCAAATTTGATCACTGTCTTGAGGTTATGGAAAAGCGTATCCCATCTTAGGACAGGGCTTCTCAACCTCAGCACTGTTGACATTTGGGGCTGGATAACTCTTGGCTGTGAGGGTCTGTCCTTGCATGGGAGGATGCTGAGCAGCATCCCTCGCCCCTTCCCACTAGTTGCCAATAGCATCCCCCACCCCAGTCATTGATGACAATCAAAAATGCCTCCAGACATTGCCAGGTGTCTCCTGGGGGGGCACAAAAGCCCCCTGTTCAGAACCACTGTCGTAGGGTAATGCACAATGAGGTGTGTATGGGCGAAGGGGCATGATTCATGCAACTTCCCTTCACACACACGTGTGTAAGTGTGCACAGATGTATGCGTATGATATACGCATGCATGGATGAACACATATATGTATATATTTATAGAGTGGGGGGGTGCGAACGACAGGTGAAGTGTTAGCCACAGCGGGTCTGGGTGAGGCAGCGGATGGAGACGGCCGCCATGCAGTGCTTTGCTTTACGATAATGAAGGGCAAGGACCATGAAACAGAGCAGGACACAATGCGGGGAGGAACTCCAGGGACAGTGGGAGAAGGCAGCTCATGGGACGGGCTTGCAACAAGAGCTGAGCACTTCTTTTTTCCTTACCAGGGCCACTCCAGCTCAGGGGCAGGGTATAGGAAAGCTGAGAGTCACTGAGCTCAGTGACTGTGGCAGAGACAGGTGCCCAGGTAGACAATTCCCAGCCCCTAACAAGGGGCCAGGGGGAGGGTCATTTCTCTCCAAGGAAATGTGATTGGAAGCGATGTGTGTCCTCTCCCAGCTGAGCAGCAGAGTGGGCTGGGGCCTTCCCCACAGCCTCCAAGGGTCTAGTGGAGTCTGGATCCCTGAATCACCACGGGAAGCCGGCGTCCCTCCCACCAACAAATAAACGGTGATCGCAAGACATTGGGCTATAATGTGAGGGAGGAAATAAAAACTCTATGATGAGCCACTGTGACTTGGGGGCTGTTACAGCAGACTGCCTGCTCAAACCCAGGGACAGGAGGCACCAGCTTTGTATCTACAGGGAGCAGTTAAGTTCATGTTCGGGCAATGGAAAAAATGCTATAATCTGAGATCAAGGTCACATTTTGCAGCCCAGGGAGTTAAGGTCCCCTGTAATCATACAGATCTCCTACTCATCAACCTTTATTAGTGTGTTCAAACTGTTTTGATCACAAGCCCCAGTAAGAAACAACACATTTCACTTTGTAATCCAGTTCCCATGTTTAGAAACGTGGCTGGAAAGTTTAACAAAACAACCTTTACTGTGCCTCTGTGATGCATTCGAACCGATTTCATTCTGCTTCATTGCTTTGTAATGCCAGTGGCCACCCACTAATTTGATTTCACATTTCACTAATGGGCTGAGACCCGCAATTCAAAAACCCTGCATTATTAGGCTTCCAGCATTTTTGTGATCTTTGTAAGACATGCCATACAAAGACACGAGTTAAACCAGGAAACAGCTTTGTTTTTGAAGAACCAGAAGTGAACTAGGGAAGCGGATGTGGTTCAGGTGGCTGGGCTCCTGCCTACTACATGGGAAGTCACTGGATCAGTTCCCGGTGCCTCCTAAAGAAGGCAGAGAGCTGATGCAACAAGATGATGCAACAAGAGATGCAGGGAGGAAAAACACAATGAGAGACACAACAAAGCAGGGAGCAGAGGTGGTTCGAGTGATGAGGCACCTCCCTCCCACATCAGAGGTCCGGGGTTCGGCTCCAGCAAGGAAGACAGATAGACACAGCAGGTGAAAAACAACAAGGGGGTGGGGAGAAATAAATAAAATAAATCTTAAAAAGCAAAAACGAAGTGAACTTAATGCCATCTATTTATGAAAAGGCCAAAACATCTGGCAAGATTTCTGTTAGAACAAGGGCTCTGGGAGCTCAATAGGAGGAATCAAGGGAAGGCTGATTCAGGAAATTGCTGGTGGATCACGCACCTTAAGGCATCTGCTTCACTTGCGGCTGTCAAACATTCCAATGGGTGGATGGTGCTGAAATGGCTGCAGAAGCAAGCAGTCTCCTTTCCCACCCTGAAGGCTTGCGCTCTGAAGCGAGCACCTGCCGCTGGTGTTTTGGCAGGAGGTGAGGGCTTCCTGTGGGCAGCCAGGTTCTGGGGGCTTTAGCCACAGTAGCTCATTTAGAAAATAAGCAGCTTTATCTCCACTCAGACACTGAAGGAAACCAACTAAGGAGTTCAGATGAGCCTGCGACTTGTTTGGGAATCCCAGCCAGGTGAAGGTGTCCTTCTGGGATGCTCACAGCAAAGTGGCTCATCTTGCAGTGCTCTCCAAGCCTGGGATTCCACAGGGGAAAGGTCACCTTCCATGCACTCTGGGAGTGCCCCATCCTCCCACCACGTGGGATCCGCGGGAGGCGAGGTGGGGGCCCAGGGCCAGTCCCCAAGTGTAGCCCTTCTCGTGGGTCTTGCGGTCCTCGGCCAGGGCCAGGGTGAAGGTTTTCCAGCAGCGCTGGCACCCGTAGAGCTTCCTGCTGGTGTGGCTCCTGTGATGCTGGAGGAAATGGGAGAGCCACGCAAGGGCCGCCGGACTCGCCGCAGCACAGGGCTTCCCGTGGGCTCGCCAGGCACCTGCAGCGGCCCCCTCCACGCATCACTCTGCCCTGCCCACCTGCACTCCCCGGGGCGCCCTCTTCTGCCAAGGCTTTGGTGTGGAGTGAACGCTCTGGGGGCTCAGTGAGGTTCTCCCTGCTGAGCGCCTGTCCTGGGCTGGCCGGAAGACCGACTCCCTGTGGGCCACGCGTCAGGTCCTGGCTCGCCCACCTGGGGACACGGCCCTTCCGCGGCTGCTCTTCCTTCTCCCAGGTGGTGCCCGACAAGGAGTCGTCGGGAACGTCCCTGTGAACCCCCCCCATCAGCGTCCCACGCGGGGCCTTCTGCACACACTGTGCGTTCCCACTTCCTCCTCCTGCCTGGAACAAAGTCAGAATGCGAGCGACCCCGGCTCCCAGGCTCAAAGGAGACGCCTCGGGAGCCGAGAGCGAGGAGGCCACAGCAGGCACCAGGTCCATGGACCCGGGACCGGGAAGATGCGGGAGGGGGAGGCAGCAAGCACAGGGGATCCGAGGGAGATCAGACGGGAAGCGCTTTACACGAGTCCTCAGACCCTCTTCCCCACAACCCCAGGGCCAATGCGGGCTTGAAAGCAGTCGGTGAAGACGAGCTGGGCTCGTGGCTGCTGGAAGGAAGGAGCTTGCCGCGGGGTGGCCTTGTGACTGGCTCTGGCCAGCGGCAGGTGTGTGAGCCAGGGTAGGCGCCGCCTCTCCTGCTGCTGCTGACCGGGAGCTCGGGTGGTGAGACCTTGGTAACAGGCCAGCAGAGGCCCAGAGGGAGGGAGCAGAGGCCCCGGCCCAGGAGGAGCTGGCTGAGCCCTTGTGTGGGACTCTGCCTGGCTACCTGGTGGCCACCCAGGAACCTGCCCCCCTCCCCCGGCTGCTCGCCCAGGCGGCCTGCGGGGGCCAACGGGACATTTGCACACACAATGCGGCGGCCCTTCTGCCAGGAAGCCCAGCTACCCACTTGGAGGGAAGCCGCAGCCACCACCCACCCCCCAGCGGCCCCGCCCCCAGCTGGGGGCCCCGCAGCACTGCCACTGTTCTAAGCAACAGTTTGGGGCCGTTTGCTACACAGTGAGAGCTAATTGGAATAACTGGATTTCCCGCCTCTTCCTTTGGGGGAAAGGGGCAGATGGCAGAAGTGGAGTGGAGTGAGGCCTTTGCCCAGGCTAGGGGTGGTGAGGCGCGCGGCAGCCTCTGAAAGCAAGCCTTGTGCCCGCCCCGCCTCTGGCTAGTGCCCCCACACACAGCCTCAGCTGAGGCTGGGCTCCAGGCTGACCTTCCCCAGGGGAGGCTCCTTCGTCTCCAGCCTGGAGGCAGCATCCGCCTGGGAAAGCTGATATCCTCGGTGGGTTTAAAAAAGAAAAAAACTATAAGGGACGTTGAAACCGGCACAGCAAGGAGCCAGGGGCCAGGCCAGGATTCCAGCCCCGGTGGTTCTCTCCCCACCACCGGCCACCAACGCTGCCTCCCCTCACAGCCCTCACAGATCCTGGGGCTCTGACAATGGGGAGAGGCAGAGACAAAAGGCCGGAAGGGCCACCCCGGCGGGCTAGGAAGCAGGGAACGTTAGAGGAAAGCAAAGTTGAAAACATTAACTGAGAACTTTTGATAAAGGAAGTGCCAGGGCCCTAACCCCCCTCAGCAGAAACCCACAGCTTTTCTCCCCTCCTCCCTCTTCTCCCTGGAATCCACATCTTTAGGAAGATAACTGGAATTTACAACTCTAAGCAGATAATGACTCTTTTCCTCCTAATGGCCCTCTGCTTTAGGAAGAGAAGGTAACCTCCTTCTACTTTTGTAACCCTGCCTGCCCGCTTGCTTAGGAGTTTGCCTGCTTAGAGTTCCTATATAAACTTAGGAAAAACCAAGACAGGGCGCTCAGGTTTTTTGGAGACTTGACTCTCCTCTGATCCCCGTGCAATAAAACTTCCTTCTCCGCCCCTCAGAGTGCTGCTTGGGCTTTCATTCCTTCTGCCTCAACACTTTAAGGAGCTCAGCTCTCTGCTGGGGCCTCCCTCTCCGCCGAGCTGGGGACCTTCCCTGCGCCCAGCGCCAGTGCCTGGGCCAGGAGGGTGGGAGGGTATGCCGTG
>JAQZBX010097929.1:0-11629 GCA_029593785.1 Cabassous unicinctus | reverse complement strand
TTTTTTTTTTTTTTCAAAATAATGCTGAATGTACACTTCAGTTAATTTTTCACCAAACCTAAAAATAGAAAGGATTCTTAATAAGTGATCTCTTGCTATATAACATGGATAAAGCAAATATCTTGATGCCATTAAATTTCCAAGTGAATAGATTCGAACCTACTGGAAAGCTCTTTTTTGGGGGAGGGGGGTGTGGTCTGGAATGTAGACGAATGATTAGTATATACAGGCTTTTTTTCCTTTATTTCTATATTTAAGCTCATTTCTTTCCTTTGTAGCAATTTGTGGAAAACGCTTGGTTTCTGTATAAAGAAGAGGGCTTCCACGACTCCTTTCATTGCATTCAGAATGTGAAAGGATCTCTTTAAGAATTCTTTAGGTATGGTGCTTGGCCTACCACCAGCACCACAAAACACAAATGGGAGGTTCTCCCAAATGTAAATATGCAAGTGCATTTGAATGGTGTCCGTTTAAAATTCTTCCATCTCAAGTGGCTCTCCATACTTTCAACTTGTATTAAATGTTTGGATATTGTCAATAGTATAACTTGACAGTATTTATTAAATTCAAATGAGATGGCAATATAAAGAAATATTTTAAGTTCCTCAATACCCTCTCTCTGACGATACACTCATCGGTTTATGTTAAACATTCTTATCCAAACATGGAGAAGAGTGATTCCAGTATGTCAAAGTCAAGTGTAAGGAACATGTTTTTGGGTGTGAACACGATTGAAGTAGTCAAAAGTAGTGCTTTTTGCCTTTAACAACGAACATTTTCATTCCCAAAAGAGAAGGTATTTTCAGGGTTTAATTTGAATTGGTTGCTTTTGTAATGTTCTGAAACAGTATCTTTTTGGAGGAGAGGAATCATTGCATAGAAAATCATGTTAAAAAATCACATTAAAGACAGCCTTTGTCTTCTACAGACAGCACCTGATTTGTCTAAGTTGTCAACTACTAATTTCAAATCAAAGATATGGGCTGTGCCCAGTGAATTACAGGAAGTTAGAATCGAAATTGAAGCCCACTTATTTAGAAAATTAAGTCATCTGTTATACACTGTCATACACTCAATGAATATTTGTCAGTTTTGTCAGTTTCTCTAAACAACCTCCATTTGGCCTCAAAGATCACTCTGTTCTTGGCCAAGGGAATGGCAATGTAAGAAACTGGTCCTCCCTTTTCTTAGGGATGGAGGTCTGTAATGCGAATGTACAAGGAAAAATAAAATGGCACTGCCTAGAAATGTGACACTTTACCACAGGTACAAGCTTTGGATAAATACATCTGAGGATTTCTCTCTGCGGTGGTTATAATAAATAATCAAAGAAAAAAGTCTCTTAAAATCAGTACATATATAGAAGATTGGCACTGGAGGACAGGTAGGTTTGAAGATTTCAAGCTTCAGGCATTTAGTGTTGAGGTCACCTATCTCAGGTGAGAGCAGAACACCTGTGCTCCCAGGTGAGCACAGAACACCTGTGACCCACACAGCACAGCTGTGGAAACTGGGCCATCATTTCCAAACCAAACTTCTTTCCTGGGCCAAACCACCCTCCTTCCTCCCAGAAATGCTGCCTGAAGGAAAACAAAACAAACCCCAACAAAGTAAAAAATATAGTAAAATGAGGTTTTATCAAATGTATTCCAGAAAGGAAAAGAGTAATCCTTGTATAATTTAGCAAGGAGACTACATAAAAGGAAACCTGAAGATAGATTGGTTAAGGAATACATTTCAAGTAGAAAAATCTTTATTCCAGGAGAGTGCTAATGAAATGCCATGTGATTTCACAGCTCTTTGGAAATATGAAGAAATGACCCAGAGCTTTGTTTGGGTTGTTTTCTTTAAAATGTGCTTTATATAAATGGCAACTTGCCACAGAAACAGAGTGCTATTTTTGGATTGCAATCAGCCTTCTTGGCTCTGCATGTGAACATTGGAGATCATTTTGGTTTCAAGACACTAGCAGCTGATTGGATGAGAGTGTGGATCCCACTTTTTTTTTTAACACCTGCACATCTCTTTCTTAGGCTGCACATCATCCCTCATCCCTCCTGGTTTTATGTTTCTGTTTTTGTTTGTGCATGTGTGTGTATGTGTGTGTGCATTTCCGGGGAGGGGGGCAAATATTTTATGAAAGATAACTTCTTTGAAGTATGAAGGTGAATCTGCACATTCTTCTAAATCACAGAGGAAAGAAACTTGGTTTGTTTAATGTTTCCTTACCTGATAAGGTTTTGGATCCTTTTTTTTTTTTTTTTTTTAAAGAGAACCAAACTAATGAAACTGGAATTGCCACTGATCAAAAGTATCACAGGGAGTTGACGAATACTTCGCAAAGTATGAAAAAGGTTTTCTTTGTTTCGTTATTATAGCTGTGATTGGATTTGTACAAGGGATCATTTTCCTGTTTAATATTTCACCATCACCAATTTTCTGTTCAGAACTGCAGGATGGGATCCTACTGCCTCTGTGGCTTGTCACAGTTGGCAAAGAGAACAGACAACCGTGGTCTCAGAAGTGGCAGGGGTGTGGGGTGTGGGTGTGAGCTGGTGGTGTGGGGTGTGAGCTGGTGGTGTGGGGTATGGGGTGGGGTTGGGGGCACATTGAGATCCGGTGCCTTTATTGTTTTCAAATTTTTACAACTTACAATATATATAAATCTAAGAATGGGCTTGTGGGAAACTCAAAAAGAGATATATTATTACAAATAAAAATAGGTCATTGTTAACTGCTCTTCTAAGTCAGATTCATGACCTAAAGCCATGTGATGAGATTTGTGTGTGTACACACATGTTCATATACATACATGGATATGCGCATATACTATCATACTTTTTCAGCCATTGCAATGCATTAGATAAAAACAAAGTTTAAAAGATACCTGAAAGAAAAATGTGATTTTCCATTAGTCATTTTCCTTTTTTCCCCCATCATTCATCAAAAGTATGTACTATTTAAAATTTCAGAATTCAAGTTACCCAAGCTCCCTTTATCTTTCTCTTCTATTTCTAAAAAAGATAATGTAGCCTGTGTTGAAGATAAAGATAAAATGACCTATATAAATATATGCAATAAAATCCGGGACAGCAACATTGCACCATATTGCAGACTGGGATGGAGAAATTGACAACTTTCAGGAACTTTTTTAGGAATGCAAAACTCACAACTCATTTTACCTGCCTTTGCAGGAGAGACGTACCTTTATTTTGTTTTGGAGCCTAAAGGTCCCTGCTGGGGGATCATTCTCATTGAAGCACGTGGCACACTCATTTGAGCATTGTATTAGCTTCCGGAAGCCCGTGTTCAATTTCAATAAACACAGAAGTCTGAAGTCACAAAGTTGGGAAACTCCTAATAGCCTCCAACTGTCTTGCGCTCCTTTTTTCCCTCCTTTTCTCTTAGAAGGCTACGTGGTCTGCTCATTCGCAGTGCAACTGGGGGGCTTTGCAAAGCCCCACCTGATAGCATCCGTACCCTTGAGTTGATTCGAGAGGATTTCTTGGGCTGCGTTTTAACTGCATCACCAGGCACAGGTTCTTAAGAACTACGATTACATACCTCACAAGAGCACTGTCAATATTCCGGTGTGTAGATTTCAGTGGTCTTCAGACAGAACTACAAACGGCTTATTTCATAAAATCATGTTTTTCGGGCAGGGGGAGCAAATTCTACCTAGAAAATCTTCATCATCTAGCTATATTTCAGAATTCGTGGAAAAGCCTTTTTTTAGGAACAAATTTGAACTGCGTTTTCTGGAAGAAACTGTGTTATAAGTGATGAGTAGATTTCCAGGGTGTTCCAGAGTAGTTACATTTAATGAGTCATAGAAGTTACAATGTCACATTCAAGTGACAGCAGACGAGCTATTCATGGTATTACATAGGAATGCTACAGTACTGACCAAAATGTAATTCAGTGTTGAATTTCTCTGCATGTGATATTTAGAGTGACTTGTGGACAGAATACTCTGTGTGGGCGGGAATATGTGCCAAATTATTTCTCCTGCCCGCTCGGGTGGATAGGCAACCTTTGCTTCTTGACTGCACGTTTTGGTTTTGTGGAGCTTAGTGGGAAAGAACCTGGCAGCAAATGAGTGGTTTCCAGCCTGGCCTGGCTTAGGCAGGAGGATGCTGGCGCTCCTTCCCAGCTCCAGAATCTGTTGTCTGGGTAACTTCCATGGTCTTGCTCAAGGTGGAAAAATCCATATGGTAGGCTCAGGAGTGTTGCCCCTTGGCACTGGCAAGAAGGAAACTGTGACTAAGATACATGTATCCTTTTCTGGAAGGCAGCATCTCATTACAGCATGAGCTTGCTCTTCGTGGCCATTATTTCATTCGTCACTTTTATTGAGCAGCTACTATATGCCAGTTACAGGCCAGGAACTAAATTCAGGGCTGGTACTATAGACGAGAATTAAACACATCCCTGGGTGTGAATAAGTGAGACTTGGTTCCCTTCAAATTCCCATTTGCTGGTATTATGTATTTTTATGTTAAAGATTATGGTTTATTTCCTTTACTTTCTCTTTATCTCTCTAATTCTGATTCATTTCTTCCTTTCTATCTCCTCCCTCCCTCCCTCTCCCCTTCCTTCCTTCCTTCCTTCCTTCCTTCCTATTCCTTCTCTTTGGATGAATGAATAGGATTCAGGAGTCCTTAAAGGTTTAAAAAATATAGTTAATTAGAGAAATGACTCACGTGATCAGGAAGGACTAGTAAAAAGAAAGTCTTGCTGAATGTCAAGAACTTTCATGACAATTTACAGAATTCTTCATATGCCATATTTGTATAGCTGCTAATATTTCAAATATTTGTCAAACACTGTAAGTATAAAGCTTTGCTTTTCATTTTAGTAAGGCATGTATATTAATATGTACATAAAACAGACTACTTTGAGTCAACAAAGAATTGAGTATTGTTAGATTTTTAAAACATGTGGTAGTGAAACCAGTCCCTTTATTTAATGTTTTTTTCCTATGGGCTGTTTATAAAATCAATAAGGGGAGCAGATGTGGCTCAAGTGGTTGAACACCCATTTCCCACATAGGAGGTCCCCAGTGCCTCCTAAAAACAAAAACACAAACAACAAGCAAACAAATGAAAAAACCAACTCAGAGGAGCCGATGTGGCTCAGTGGTTGAACACCAGCTTCCCTCATACAATACAAGGTCCAGAGTTCAATCCCCGGCCCCAGTACCTAAAAAAAATAATAATAATAAGCAACAGTTAGATATTTCAGCCTATTTTCTAGGCATGAATGCTACCTTGAATTTTAAAGTTTTTGAGTCTAAAAGTAAGATCTGAACAGACGTGAAGAATATAGGTAATTGTTTCACTCTTCACCAATACTAAAACTATTTTTCAGCAATTCAAGATCTATTTGTTCAGTGCAGCATTTTTGAAAATCAAGAGCATCATGTGGGTAGTCTAGGGTTGCTAGAAGAAGGAGATGTTGATGGCATTGTCTTTGAGTAAAATTTTTCATGGTGATTCTATTAAAAAATATGTGTAAAAACATGCTAGCAATTGATAGGAAGAACGCCCAAATCAGGAATTCTCTCAGAAAGAGGCTCCCAAGTCAAGTAATTTTGGAAACCCTCATGTGCCATATCTCTCTTCAGGTTTTATAGTGAAAACAGACACTTTAAGAGTTCTGAGAAGTCCTACACTGACAGAATCAGTAGGTAGAGAGCTAGAGGTTTTTTGTAATGAGTTTTACCCAAATTAACCACATGACTACAATGAAAATATTTCTATTTTATTTTATTGACATAGAGCAGAAAAAAGTGCCAAGATCTCAAGCTCCTTGAAAGGGTTTGAAATGACAAGTTAATTTGGAGAAATTGACTTTTTGGTATTTATATTTACTTTGTTCCTTTCATTTATTCAATATTGGTCCTCTGAGGAAGAAGTAGGGGCATAAAGGAAGACTAAGTTGTGAATCTTTCCTCTATAAATATTTTATGCCTCTCAGTAGCAGTTAGAAAAGGGGCGGGTGGGGGGGGGACAATAAAAATGAACCAGACTCTTCTATTTAGGAGCAAGGAAATTTTGTCAGAGTTTCCCTGCCTCTAAGTATTTTGTTTTATTTCAAATCTCTCATCCCTTATCTCTCATGTTTAGGAAACTAACAGCTTAAATAAATGGTCATAAATATTTTAAAAAATCGTTAAAAGCCAAATCATCAGGGCTATAAAGCTCAACTAGTAGGAGTTAGAATGCTTTTGTAATTTTCATGTTATGGTGATATACGGTTAGTTTTTAACTTGTAAAAAAGGTCAGTCCCCTTAGGGTTGATGGGTATAGTCATTTCCTGCAGCTGCTGTAACATATTATCACACAACAGAAATTCATTCTCCCACAGTTCCAGAGGGCAGAAGCCCAAAACCGAGGTGTCGGCAGGAGCAGCTCTGAGAGCTCTAGAGGAAAGTCCCTCCTGGCCTCTTTCAGATTCTGGTGACTCCAAGCATTGCTTGGCTTGTGGCCACATCACTCCATCTCTGCCCCATCTCTGTACGACTGTCTCTTCTGTCTTCTTCTCTTCTGTCTCCTAAATGCACGACTGTCTCTTCTTCTCTCTGTGTCTTCTCTCCTGTCTCCTATGGTACACTTGTCATTGGATCTAGGATCCCTCTGGCTCATCCAGGATGTTCTCCACTAAATTACATTAAAGAGCCACACACACACATTTTTCCAAATAACATCACCTTCAAGGTACCAGGTCCTAAGACATGGACATATATTTTAGGGCCACCATTCAACTAACGGCAATGTGAAAGAAACAGGTTGTCCAACAAAGCATGATGGAGTTTCCCTCAAACCTTTGGGAAAGGAAGCCTACCTCTCCTAGGAGAGGCTTTTGGTGGTATTTACATCCCAGGTTTGATTTGTAGCTGCAGAAGAAGAGGGAACCTATGTAGACATGTTATAAACTTATCCATGAGCCAAGTTTATACTTTGGGAGCATCAGATAAATATTTGCAATGGATATACTTTGGGAATCAGAACCATTGGAAAGTAGACAAGACAGTCTGAATAAAACAAATTTATAAAACCCCACAAAGCAAAAGCCTTAACTCTTGGATTTTTCATTGCCTGGTGCCACAGAGAGCTAAAGGTTCCTGGATGAATTGTATCCCAGCAGGGGGGTCAGGAGAAGACATTCCTGCTGAGTAAAACAGCAAAGCAGACATGGGAGAAAGCAGAACCAGGAAGAAAACAAAACCATTAGATGCAGGTTAAGAGTTAAATGTGTAGAGAGAGAAATGTAGAGGAGAAAAACAGGAAGTGAGAGAAAGCTGAATTAGATGGAGCCTAAAACAGAGCAGACAAATAAACAACCCCAGTGAAAAAACCCGGGAGCAGGTGAAGCGTAGAGTAGGTGAATTATTTCAGTAAAGCCGCTGGTTTAACACCACCAGCAGAAAAGAATGGAGGGGCATCATGAAGTATAACTGGATAAATGTTCTCTCAGCAACATTATTCTCACAGAATAGGTTCATAATGGAAGCCAAGCAGAAGAGGGTTCTGAGGATAACATACTATTTCACACATTGCTTGACTTAATTTTTGTGTGAAGGTGTTTTATGACGATTCCGGCTGCCCTGATAATTTCACAGGAAAAGTCATGTTCCATGAATGTAGGTTTTAATATGTTGATTGCAAAGTCTCCATTTGAGGAATAACCGCTGTAAAAAGATCTTATAATCTATGAAAATTACATAAATAGGTATGTGTATTAATTTGACAATAAAGTATGTTTTGGTATTTAACTCAGTCACATCCAAATTACTAGAAAATTATTTAGTTCTATACTTTCCCAACATTTATCTGGATTGTGGTAGATTGAATAATGTACCTAAATTAATTAACCAATTAAATTTTTTCAGAGGTACTAGGAATTGAACCCAGGACCTCGTACACGGGAATCAGGTGCTCAACCACTGAGCTACACCTGCTCCCCTGTACCCGAATTTAGACATGTCTTTTTTTTTTTTTTTAAGCCTATCAACTTTTTCTTTTTAAGATGCATTTTTATTTATTTCTTGCCCCCTCCCCCATTGTTTGCGCTCACTGTGTCTGCTCGTTGTCTGCTCATCCTCCTTCTAGGAGGCACCGGAAACCGAACATGCGACCTCCCATGTGGGAGGGAGGCGCCCAGTCACTTGAGCCACCTCCACTCCCTACTTGTGTGTCTCATTATGTTTTCCTCCTTGTAGACATGTTCTTAATCTCAATCTGCAGTTCTTTGGCCATGGACCCATTGTAAATAGGACCTCCTGAAGACGTGAGTTTTACTTCAGGTGTGGCCTAACCTGATGAGGGGGAGTCTTCATCCAGATTCCTGGAGGGCTTTATAAGCAGAAGCAATTCAGATGTAGCCAGAGAAAATCACAGAGAGGAGCTGGAAGCCGAAGTCAGTGGGATCCGGGAGAGGAAGGAGAGGACATCACCTGTGACCCGAGGCACAGACACACGCCAAGGAGCCCCAGGGATCACCAGCAGCCAGCACCAGAAGCTCAGATCTGGGGGAGAAAGCATCGCTGGCTGGTTGTCTCCATTTTGAACTTCTCCTGGCCAGTGCATTCCATGAGAAGTACATTCCAAAAAACCATTTGCCACTAAAGTCCAATTGTTGAAACCGTCCCGTTATGTGGTATTTGTCGTAGCAGATGGGAAACTATGAAACTTATATTATCCACACATGCATTCATGATATGCACACACAGACATACACATGTCTACATAACCTACTTTTTAGTGGGAACCATTTGTTTCTAAAGATTACTCAAAGGCAGTATTCTGTTTGCTTCCCATAATCCAGAGGTTCTTAACCAGGGGTCCGTGAGCTTGAACTGAAATCCAAAAAAAAAACATTCTTGTGGGGACGTGCTGGTGCTGGTGTGATATATTTATTAAATGATACACAGTAGAGTGTGGACTTAGTAAGGGTCAGTGGTTTTCACCCGACTGGCAGAGGGGTCCGTGGAACAGAAAAGGTTAAGAACCCCTGCCGTAGTAGCATAACGGAATCAGTAGAAAACTTTAAATGCCTCATCCATTTTGACTAAATAATTGAGCTTTAAAATTCTGTTGCTAAGTCATATCAGGGAATACAGTGTGCTTAGCTTTTCTCTGGTTACCTTAAACATGTCTGTGGATGGGAGAATTAAAGTGGGGAGAAAGGTCCAATCCTATGTGTAAAGGCACCTCATGCTTTTTCCCTTCTCAATATGCTGTTTAATTTAGAGAAAACCCAGCACAGCCTGGGAGTCCCCATTGTCCCAACAGACTCCAAGCAGCATGGAGCTGAGCCCAAATGTCTTTATTCACACTACACTAGGCTGGGGACCCTGGATTCGCTGGTGCTGAAAAAGCTGTCTGTCCCAAGAGGGGCCTTTGCTTCATCGGGGTTCTCTGGAGGTTGTCAGCAGAAGGGATTGCTCCCATAGCACATGCTTGAGAACTTTCCAGCTGATTCTTCCTCTCCCCTCTGTCCGTCTTGGACATCCTTCCACGACCTACTGGACAGAAAAACTGTTCCTCTATTCAGGTGACCCATCATACTCACCATAAGCCATATGAGTTTTCTGGCTATTTCCATGGTGGAGCAGGACAGGACAGCATTATTTAAGGAAAGCACCTTTACATCTTCATTTACTCTTAGTTTAGGAATATAAATATGTGCTAAATGATTATGACTTCACCTGGATTTAATTTGAAGTATAGTATGCTAACATATTAATGATAGAAATAAAAAAAATAATAATGTAGAATTAAAGTTCCTCAGGACTTGAAAATAACTAAGCATTCATTTATACTCCCTCATTTACACATGAGAAACTGAGTCAGAGAGAGAGAGGGAATGATTTACCCAAGACTACTCAGCTGCTCAGCACTTTTAAACACTCTTCATGAGGTGAAGGTGAAACACCTGAAATTTCAGTTAGCAGATCTGGTTTTGCCATTTTATGACAAGTGTGCAAAATCAGAGGGAAAACATCAGATAGGTTAATAAAACAAAGCACATTGTTGCATTTTCAAAACCTACTTTATTGTGCAGAAGAAAACATTTTAATAACTAAATCATTTTTAGAAGCGAACTAGGGCAGAAAGCAGTAAAAAAAATCTCAAATTGACAACAGAACTTGGCACTTGGAACCCCCCCTTTTTTTTCTGGGTTATTAGTAAAGCAAATCTGATTATATTTAAAATTTTAACTGTACACAAGGATCCAGTATCTTTTCATTTTTTGAAGCATTCATTCCTTTCATTTATTACATTCTTTGCATGGGAGCTTCCCTCTTTCTGCCAACGGTGTTTTCTCCACGATGGGGAAGTTTACATTTTCCTCTCATCTTTGCAGAAACCAATGGATTCTAGATCTCTGTCCCTCTATTTCCACTCCCTTGAGATATAATCAAGAGGAAGGAAACATCTGTCACCCCCTAGATAAAAAGCCACCCCAACGCAGAGTCCTAGGGGCACAGAAGATGTGGGAAGCCCTTGAGGGTGAGATTTTAACCTGTGCCTAAGTCAGGGAGGGCAGGGCTCGCCCAGGAGGGGCTGGTCTGTGAGGATCTTGTCAGATTGAGGGCTTTGTGTTTGAGCTGTGGATTCTCCAGTAGGGAGGTGAGTTGGTGAAACCTGCACCTTTCAACCACTGACCTCCGTGTGAGGGCGGTTCAATAGGAGGCAAAGGTTAGTACCAGGATTTGCTGATTGGTTGTGAGCCAAGTGGTCTACCCCGTGCACTGCAGACCCTCAGGTTGGGTCACAGACCTAGAAACCTGGGGATTTGGAGTGTCACAGCTTGTATTGAGATGCTTGCTGTTTACCTGAGAGTTCATGTTTGCTCGCAGCCGGACTGTTTTCTCCTGGCTTTTTGTGTATTTTAGCATGACCCAGCTAAGAACGCGTCTGAGTGTCTGATACCTGGTTTTGCAGGTGTGTTAATGCAAATGAATTGAAAAGAAATCCTTTCCTATTTCAACGAGGGTCATTTTACGGTTTTTACTTTGTTGTTTTTGCTTTTATACATGGGGGCCTTGATTCTGTAGGGATTAAAACAAGGAGCTGCTTCTCCCATTTGGTGGAAAATTGCAGAGCAGAAAGCAAGCAGGCATACCTCTTTGGGATAATAATACCACCTCGAATTCTGACATGTTGATCAATTTTATAAAATGTGTTTTTTTTTTCCCTTAATAGGACTTTTTTTTGCAAAACTATTTTCATTTTTTAAAATAACATTTTTGAATTTAGAAAAGTTGCGAAAAGAAAAGTTGCGGAGAATTCCATGTAAACCCTTCATTCAACTTCCCCCATTGTTAACGGCTTATATTACTGTGGTATACTTGTCACAAATAAAGAAACAACATCAGTACATTCCTGTGAACTAAACCCCACACTTTATTTGGATTTCACATTTTTTCCTAATGTATCTTTTCTGTTCCAGGTTCCTAGCATTTAACTGGCACTTCTCTTTAGTTTTCCCTCATCTGTGACAGTTTCTCTGTCCTTCCTTGTTTTTCTTGCCCTTGATAATTTTGAAGTGTTTTGTAGAATGCTGCTCGATTGGAATTCGTCTAATGTTTTTCCCCTTGGTAGACTAGAATTATGAGTTT
>JAQZBX010097928.1:0-11634 GCA_029593785.1 Cabassous unicinctus | reverse complement strand
TTCATCCCCAATTGCTGTTTGCCAAAAAATTTCACGCCCGATGGAACCAAATTCCTCTGCACGTTTTATAGGAGGTTTACGATACGGCAACAAAAGAAGTTGAGCTATGCTATCTCCTGATTCAATTTGATACGGAGTTAAAGTTTGTACCAATAAACAAATTTCTCCATCAAAATTGGAGTTAATGATCCCGGTTTGCTTAACGTCCATTTTTTGGAAGCAGTTTTTCGAGCATTGCGTGCGGCATATTTTTCACAATGCTCTTCATAGTCTGACTTCCATAATAAAAAATCACCGCTGGACAGGGCTGCTCTGGCTAGGTTTGACCAATTGTTAGGAATAAGTTCTTTTTCACTAAGACTTTCTAGCAAGGCGATCGTGAAAGGGGCAGTAGCACCATAATCATTCACTGCCTTTTTTAGTTTTTCTAAATATTTTAGACTAAGTTTTTTATATTTTGCTTTAGAGGTGGGATTATCTTTTCCTTGCTCATCTTTGCTAGAGTTACAGGCCTCTGATTTATTCTCCTCCTCGCTATCACTGCTGGAATCGCCATTTTGGGAGTCAGCAGCGCCATTTTGGGAGCCGCCGCCATTTTGAGAATCTGCTCGAGTGCAGTCACCATTTTGAGAATCAGACGGCAAAGTTTTTGAATATCAGGGGCAGAAGAATGGACTTTTAGAATTTCATTAATAAGGTTCCAGTACGTGAAAGAGGTGACAGGGACCCTTTCAGGACCGAAGGTTCGGTAGTAGTCCTTTAGACAGTCTCCGACCCTTAACCAGCATTTCTGATCTATAGTACCTTCCTGTGGGAACCAAGGGCAGGTTTCTAACAGAAAACTAAAAAAATATTCAAGATCCTTTTTCTTAACTCTAGTTCCTCGCGCCTTGAGCGACTGTTTCACCTGTTGAATATATAATCCCTGCTTGGATAATGCTTGTCCCATGATAGGGGTGGGGGTGTGGGTGTTCGCAGGGGCTTACCTTTTTCTTTTTCTTTTCCTTTGCCGGCACTGTTCGACTGGTAAATGAATCTGTCTCGCGAGCGAGTCCCTCACGGCAATTCCTGATGAGCCTGTCTCGCGAGCGAGTCCCTTGCGGTGGCTTCTGATGAACCTGTCTCATGAGCCAGTCCCTTGTGGCAGTTCCTGACGTGGTGAGCGGGAGCTCCCTTCTTGAGTGCGGCGGTTCCCTCCTTCACAAAGCCGAGGGCCCCACATTGGGCGCCATTTGTCCCGATCCGCGGGACAATCAACTGGGGCTCAGGACCTGTGAAGAAAAGAATGGTATGGGACAAGAGATGCGAAGAATGACAGCAAGACAGGATTCTGATCAAGCTGCAAAAGTTTATTGAAGAGGCAGGGTATATATACTCTGAAGGAAGAGGGTGAGGATTGGTGGACCTAAGGACAGGTGGCGGTTTGGGATTGGTGATTGCTGTTGCTAGGGTAGGTGGCAGAAATGCTTTTGGCATGAGCTCTCTTACTTCCTTGAAGAAGGCTAACTGTAGCTTAAGCTGTTCTTTGTCTCAGCCCTGGCGGCCATGTTACATGTCACCGGTGCTGCTGACAAGGTGCATAATATTAGTGCTACCGTGAAGGTCCCCAACATATATCTGAAAAGTGGAGTAAAAGGTAAAGTTCTGATGTCACTGAGTCTCTGCATCAAGCTCTGGCCAAAGCCAGCAGTTGGATTTACTGGTTAGGTGAGCTAAAATTTCATAACAATTATTTTATTTAAATTTCCTTTCAGTTATTTATTTTGCATATGCTAGCTTATTTAGATTTTTGTCCCTGCAATCAAAGGAGTGCTGACTAATGCTCTGTCCCACTACAATTCTAGCCCTGGCCCCTACTATCAGGATTTGTATATCATGCTCCCTATCTAACTGTTCTTCTAGGGTGGCTAATGGTCATCTCAAAGTTAACTTGCTCAAAACTGAAATTTTGCTCATGCTAATTTCCAAATCTGCTCATATGCAAGTCTTTCCCTTCACAGTAAATGTTAACACCTCATTGTCTGAACCCAGAAATGGAGTTATTCTTAAGTCTTCTCTTTCTCTCTCACTTATCCAATTCATCAGCAAGTCTTGTTAGCCTACCTCCAAAATATAACCTTCTTATCATTGCACTACTGCCCTCCTAATCCACCTTCCTTTAGTCTCTCATCTGTATTCTCCAAAGCATCTTAAATGTTCTTGCAGCTTCCATTCTTGCTTCCCTATAACTCATCTTTCACATAATTAAGACTATCTTTCTATAATCCATAAACTTTTAAAACTCTCCAGTGTCATTGCTTTCATCTTAAATATGGACCAGAATTCTTTAACCAGAGCCTGCTGGCCTGGCAGGACCTGGCTCTTTTCTGTTCCTCATCTCACCTCACATCACTCCCCCCTCACTATTCACATTCCAGGCATCCTGGCTTCTCTATATTTCCTGGACAACTCTGGGAGCTTCTGTACTTTGGAACATTTGCATCTGCTGTTCCCTCCACCTGTGAAGATATTTTTCTCTTCATTTTATGGCTTTCCTTCTCCTTTAGGCCTCAACTATCATGTCACACCTCATCATGAGGCCTACCCTGACCATCTTATTTAAACTCATTTATTTCCTTCACAGAAGTCTCTGTTGTTTTCTTGGTTATTTATTTAATTATCTGTTTATTATCTGCCTTTCCTCATAAGAATGCAAGCTTCAAGAAGGCAGGGACCCAGTATGTCCCATTCAGAGCTGACTCTCTGGGCACTGTATCTAGTACATAGTTGGTGCATAATAAATAACTGCTGTGTACATGGCAGGCCTGTTTTGTCCCTACTATGTGGTTTAATACACTTCAGACTAGAATTTCTCTTAGTCTCTGTCTATTCCAAAGTTTGATGATTCCCCCAGTATTGAATGCAATTCAAATATAATATAATGATTAACACTCATTTCTGTTGGAATGACAGAGGTTCAAATAGCCAGTGGTTTAGAATTGTGGTTGTTTTCTTTGAATAGTTTTCCAATGAGAAGTCAATACTTTGTCTATCTTTTTTAAGACAACCACCACCATTTTTTTGCAAAGCTTAGTATCCCAGGTTTGGAATATATATTTTATGAAGCAAATAGTATTATAATTTGGTCAAGTCCTAATGATGAAAGATATGTGGCAAAAGGAAAAAGGTTAATCAGTCCATATCTTAAAATGTAAGACAAATGACAAAACCTTGTCATATATTCAAGCACCTGGTCTCTTTTTAAGGAATATCTGCATACACAGAATTTTAATATGGTGAATTTCCAATCTCTTGAGAATTTAAACTAAGCACCAATGAGTACCTAGACTTGTTTATTGAGTGTGATTTCTTGTGTAGTTCTTGATTACAAAAGCAGGAAACAGAAGAAATCAACAATTCAGTTTTGTTTTAAGTGAATACTTGTAAAGAGCCTCCTTTTGTTTTCAAAGGTCAAAATTTAACCAAAATGCATGAATTTTGAACATTTTAAGTGCTGAAATGATGTGATAACTCTATGCCCAATTTTCTGTTTTACTCTCTAGTTTGGTTGCATTCAGTTGACATGAAGTTTACTGGTGAAATAAGGATGTATTTGTTTCTTTGAGTTATCAATTTCTAAATGGTTAAATATGTTGTTCATCCCACAACATGGAGAACCTCACTAGTAGCCAGGGCCTCTCTGGATGGTGTGCTAGTTATGCCCTTACAGGTATATCAGATCTGGAAGGTGGGTATGGGCTGATGTCCTGGAGCTATGTCTGCTGGGAGGAAGGGATGCCCTTGCTCCTAATTCCCAAAAAGCTGCCCTGTTCAGGTTGGTTTTAAAGCTTTATGCAATTCCAATCAAAACCAAGCATGTTTTTTGGTAGACATATATATGATTATTCTAGAATAAATATTGGAAATTAACCAGTTCTAGAATAGCTAAAAAGTGTTTACAGAAAAGAAAAATATTGGAGGAATTGTGCTACCCTATATCAAGTCTTAGAACACACCTACAGTAATCATGATGACCCTATATCAAGTTAGTACATATCTACAGTAATCATGACAGTGTGGTACTGACAATGAGATAGACACAAAAGTCAATGGAATAGATTAGAGAAGTTATAAATAAATATATGTAAATAGCTCAATTGATTTTTGACAAAGGTGCAAAAGCAATTCAGTAGAGGAAGGACAGCCTTTTTAAGAAATGATTCTGGAGTAATTGGACATGCATGGGTTAAAAATGGACCTTGACCTAAACCTCATGTATGTTGCTCCTGGAAGAGCACATACAAGTTTCCATTCTCTTTCTTCCACTGACATTCCTACATAGAAGCCACATTTTCCAGAATGCTCATGATCTTTACAGGGAAAAATCAGCTTGGATCTTTGGGCCACCATTTCATAAGCTTTGTGAAGTGTGCTTGAACCACATTGGGCTGCATATGAATAACACCCTAAATTGTATGTATTAAGCCAATGAGATTTCAAGATATACTTGGTAATGTGCCATAGCTAAATTAACTCAGTTAATATGAAAAGTTTGAGCAGAGGAGTGAACTAATTTGATGTAACACTTCAATAAGGTCACTACGTCTCCTGTGATGAGAGTAGACTGAAGTGAGAAACCAAAGAGAACAGATAGGAAGTTTTTGCAATAATCTAGATGAGATCATGGTTTCTACAAGATTAAGAAGTGACCTGCTTCTGAATATATTTTGAAGGAACATTAAAAAAATTTTTTTTGATAAATTAGATGTGGAGTGTAAACAAAAAAGAAAAGGCAAAGATGATGCTAAGATTTTTGTCCTGAGAAACAGGAGGAATAATCTTTTCATTAACTCAGGGTAAGACTATGGAAAGTGCTGTTTGGGAAGGTATAGGAGGGGTTGGGACAGTGAATTGCTGTTATTTAAAAAAAAAATGTATATAGGACACCTAGGTCAGGAGAGATTTCTAGGTTGGGAGTCATGGATATGGGGAGGATTAAATTTACATCGAATCCCTGAGTTGTTAGAAATGTGTGTATTGGAGGAAAGAAGGAGAAAAGAGTCTGTGGAATAACTAGCTTTTGAGAAAATTTGTTCCTCTCAGAACCTTAGTGTCCTCATCCATAAAATGGGAATAACAGTAGTTCCTGTCTTATAAGCTTGTATAGATTGAGTATATTAAGAAATGTAAACCATTTACAATCATTTCTAGCATGGCTATATAAGTGTTTGCTATTAATATTTTCTGCATATTAAGGGGTTGAGAGACCTTTAGCATGTTTTCTAATCCAGAAAATTTGGAAACCTTGATACAGCTTTTAGGACTAAGATACTTTCATCTACCCACATTTTACAGGTGCTCTATCTTTGGTGACACGGGTCCCAAAGTGTTATGTGATTGGTTCCAGACATCTCATGACCACAAGATGTCAGGAGAAAATGGTTCCAGTAAGAGGGGCTGAAAATTCTGTGGCCTCAGATGGAAGGGGTGCCTATAGATCAAGGACTGTAAGGAAACCTACCAGGTCCTAATCAGGCATGAAGAAAAATGAGATTGGTAGAGAGCAGGGAGCTTAAGCATTGTTTAAAATTGAAGGAGTCTAAATATGATGTTGGGCAAAAGAAAAAAAAAGGGATGAAACACTAGCTTATTTGAATATCATTTCAGTGACATAACAACAAGGCAGGCCAGCAAATTTGGTATGAGTCAGTGAGAGATGACTGCTAAGTTTTGAATTTCTAGTGGAGATTCCTGACTCCAAGTACATCAATGCCTGAGTTAATGAAATTTTAGGGGACCAAACAACAGACTGACAGGATAAAGATCAGCAGGAATTCACCATCAATACATTACTCATTCAAATGAACTAGTGGTCTACCAGAGAATAGCAGTATAATCATTGGGGATCACCTCATTAATGACCAACACAGGAAGTAAACCTCCCCCAAACCTTACCTCAATAATGTCTCACTTCCTAATTGAATAGCATCTTTCAAGATGCTCATCCCATAGAACTCACTAATCCTGATTCTGACAAGATAAAGTACAGAGGAAGGAGAAGGTGGCACTGTTGTGGTTTGTAACCCTGGGTCTGACATAGAGCAGGAAAAGGACTAAGATGCAACAACAGGACTGGTTTTCTATGGACCTCATCAACTATAGGAATGAGTGCACTGTCTGTACCAGGAGCCCTGCCCAAATATGCCACCCCCAGGGAGTCTTCCCAGACTGCAAGCCCTCAGGTTAGTAGTCTGAGTTACTCTTTACTCCAGGCACAAAGGCAACCTCTGGAGGTTCCTCCTTGTATGGCCCATCCCCCTCCTTGCACACCCCCTGTGGTTTTCACCATCTGACTCTGTCTCACTGAGCTCCATGGGCTCCAGCTGAGAAAGGAAAATATGAGCATGGCTCTCCAGGGCAGACCCAGGAAAGCTGACCTGCACAAAGGCCACCAGCTGCTTGAGGCAGGGAAAGACTGGGAGCTGAAAGAAATCCCCTGGCTTCTCATCTAGCTAGGTGCAAAGGATGCAGGAGATGATGTTGGGGGCAGGCAAGCAGCAGAGTGAGAAGAATGGTCATTGCTGCCACACTGCATTCTGATGACCACCCTCCTGGGGTGGGGCACTGTCAGAGAACAAGACATACTTCTCTGTCTCACCTGGGCCCCCTCCCCCTGGAATATAACCTCCATAAGGATGGGGCTTCTGTCTACTCTACTGATTACAAAACACTGGCTATCAGTAGGAGCTTAATAAAAATCTGGTCCATGAGGGAACACAGCCTATCCTCCTGCCACAGCCTACCCTGGTCCCTCATGGTCACTCAATTTGTATATTCATGCACTGAGTTTGTGCCTCTCCCTCTGTGAGCCATGTGAGGAGTTCTTCTTGTCCCTGACACTGTCCTCCCAAAGGGCATAGGCACAGACTACCCCAATCCCCTGGCAGCTAGGCTTGCAGCTAGACTAGGCAGATTTGTGAGCTGCTTTCTCACTATGCCTTCAGATTTGGGTCCCAGGTACATGATGTGGTGGAGGGGCAAGCAGAACTGGGGTGGGATCTGGGTGGGCTCAGAGACTCCATGTGCCCTCTGCACCCTGTGCATCAGAACCCTTCCACAAGTTTCTTTGTGTCCTGTGTTACTGCAGGGAATTGACCCCTGGCCTCTGCTCTCCAGTGGAAGTCATGGGAGCTAGCTCTACAATCCCCATCCTGTCTGAGAAGATGGAGTCCCTCACTCCTCAACCAGAGCTCACTCACTTTTTCAGGCATTCCTGGCATTCTCCAGCCCCATCACCAAAAGTGCAGTCATCTCCATATCTGGAGGAGACATGAGGGTGCCACCTATAAATACCCAGGTGCACCTCCTATTGCTATTGTCTAATGTTGTTGCCTGGCTACCTGACTAAAGGGAAGCCCAGGTGTGCAGGAACTTTTCCAGCTTTGTTCAGTTTAGTCAGCTAAGGACCTTAGAAAGTGCCAGCACTTAAGAGACACTTCCTAGTTATTTGTGGAATGAAGGAGAACTGAGCTGCTCCATCCTCAATATGTTATGGGGTGCCTGGCTCCTCTACCAGCTGCTAGTGATCCTGGCTCAGGCTACATCAAGTATGGGGCCTATATAGATGGAATCTCAACTCTCTTTTCAATAGGAATTCAGGTTTCCAAATGTCACTTTGAGGCAGAGCTTCTTCAAGTGGAGAGGAAATTACTAAAGTGGACAAAGCCCTCCCCACCAACTGTCTTTTCTGCAGAGCAGGCATGGGAAAACACATTCCATGGTGCAGCCCACTTATCTTGAAGAGGACCACAAGAGGTTGTTCCTGCTACCACCCCAATTTTCAGGGGAGCAAAATGAGTCTACTGAAATCCCCCAGACACAGAGCTGATGGGTGCAGAGCTGTTGTTGTGGAGGAGGGGTGGGTGTCTATCTTAAGAACAGCTGGTGTAGCACCTGTTTGATGGAATTGAAAGCTTGATAATTTGTCAGGAAAATGTTTAGGTTGGCTTAGTCACCCTTCTGGATGGCAGGCACCATGAAATCCATGAGCTTCCCCCAAGTGCCTGCCTTGTTGGGGTGCACCTGGTTGTTTTGCACCCTCTTCAGTGCTAAATCATTTCCACACTGGGAGGGGGTAGTGCAGGTGCACATGGTCAAACATTTGCCCTATGAACACAGTAGCATGGGGTGTGGGGTGCAGACCTGTGTTGCCCAAGCCCTCCATGAGTCTTGGCAAGGAGTGGAGCAGGAATGATTCTAGCAGAAAAAAGATCCCAGCCTCAAAATAGAATTGACATGAGGGAATAATTAAATTATTAGACCTTTCCCATCATTCTGGTAGCCTTTCACTGTTTCACTGCCTGGAAAGACCATGATTCCCATAAGTCCTAACAAATCATCCCCTTCTCAAGATGAAGAGACCTCAAGTGGCTGCTTAGGGTCACTCAGGTCAGAACTCAGACACATTCATACTGGGGCTGCATGATATTCCCTCAGTCCTATGTGGGACATGGTCTGCTCCAGATATGGAGTTAAAGGGTCTGCTCACATCTTATCGTCCCCACTTTGGATGCAGTGCACAGAGAAGACCAAGATTGTGAAGACACATTTGATTTCCAAGCAACTGCAGGGCCAGCATCTCATGCTACCTCTGCAATCCAGATCAGGCACAGATGGATGTCTACATGGAACACCAGCTCACTTGGAAAGGAGATGAGAGCTTTGGGGCCCAGAACTAACATTTAGAATGACAGTGCCTTCCCCCATCCACTTGCCTTCCCACCAGCCACCCATGACCTGAGATGTGAACACAAAGAGCCCACCCATTTTCCAAACCTTGACAACCTGCTTCTGCCCAAGATGGTTTTGTTCCTCAGGCCATGCACACACTGAAAAGAGGGAGGATTTGGGACTGCCCAAGTGGTATTATAGTGGTAGCATACCCTGGGCCACACTATGCTACCTTTGGGAACCTCCTGGCCAATGACCAGTGGCTTCATGGTTGAGGACTGAGGCATCTACATTGATGAAAAATTTTCTCATTCGCAGTATTCCTGAATCCAGGACTTCTGGAGCTAGGAATGCAGCAGGATGGCATCTTACTTCCTCAAGTGTCTTTGGCTAAGTAAGCTGGGTAGGGGCCTATCTGGAATCTGGGTGCCTGGTTACCAAGGTTCCAAGTTCTTTTGGGCTCTATCTTCAAGGAATCGAGGTTACCTTCATGAGTCCCCTTACCTGACAGCCCTCTATGGATAGCACCACCATAAACAATCAGAACTGCTGACTGCTCATCCTCTTCAACCATGTCATCCTGTAGACTGGACAGAGTTTCACCAACATACCCTTCCCCACATCTCCCTGGGAAGGCTGTGTGTAGTCAGGGCTCCTAGAATGAAGAGACATATCTGGATTAAAATCTGGCTCTTCCTTCTTATCAGTTTTGTGACCCTGGTCTTGTCATTGTAACTCTCAGTGCCTCACCAGTCTCCCCATCTATACAATGGGGAAGATTCTAGCTTCTACTTCCTGGGTCATCAAATGTATGTGAGATAATAACTGTAAAAAGTCATGATCTGGTGTCACAGTAGGTAACACAGAAACTCAGAGATGGAAAAATTATAAGAAGGGGTGCTTCATAACATTGAATATCAAACACAACAGAGCTGAGTGCTGGCTGCATGATCCTGAGAAAGACAATTTCCTTCTTTGTCTCATTTCTCAGTCTGCACCTTGAAGAGGTTGAAATTAAATGATATTCAGGTATGATCACTCTCTGGCATGAAACTTTCCAATGGCTTCCCATTATAATTAGAATCTGAGTCAAGTGGCTCAAATTGACTGATGTGGACAGTCTAGGTCAAGCTAACCCCAAAGACAGAGCTTCGTAGAAGATCCCAAGGAGTTGTTTTATGGGCACAAAGATAAGTGGGTTAAGGGAAAAGCAATGCAGGTAGGGGAGAGAGGGGTCTCTGATATGGGCAAAGGCTTGGCTTATTCCCATGATGAAGAACGTTTCAGTGAGGCTGGAACTTGGGGTAGAGGGAGCATGCTGGGATACATGTTGTGAACAGACACAAAGAATGTCTTGTGGAGATATCAGAGCACTGCAGATTGGGGTGACAAGGGTGATCAAGGGGACATGATCCAGCCTGTCTAATCACAGCCTCAGCAACCCACACCTGGAGCAAGCTTATTGGGTACATGTCCACACTTCACCCAAGCTCAGGTCCAGAAAATCAGCCACGGGTGAGGAGGCCTACCTCAAAGCTTTCTTTTGCACAGTGCAGGTGGTATGGTAACCATCTGCCTCCTTCAGGTTGGAAATGCTGGCTGGAAGGCCCAGAGCTGGCTACTTTTCAAAGAAGCTGTTGAGAAAAGTCAATGAATGCTCAGGCAGGGCTCCCAGCCTTAATGTCACTTACTCCTCATGCTTGGGTTAAGTTGGATGGAGTGAACTGCCCCATGTCCAACAGCTCATGGTCATGCTGGTAGTGATACCTTATTCTCTTTTTTTTCAGCTGCCTTACATTCATGCATTCATTCAGCTGACATTTACAGAATGAATTCCATGTATCCAGCAATATGAGAGAGCATTTTGGCATCTTTCATGCCTTCTTGCAGCTTTACAGCTGAAAGGTAGAAGTGATGGTATATCAAATAAAATGCTGATAAAGAGATGAGGAGAAGCTCTTGTGAGAACACAGGAAGACACCCTTTCCAGAGAGTGTACAAATCCAAGAAGAGTTCATGGAGGAAGTGATGTTAGAAGTGAGTCACTGTGAATTGTGAGGTGGTGGCACAGGCAAGGTGGGAATAGCATGCCTGACTGGTGACAGCATGAGCAAACATGTTCTGCACCAGGCCTTAGAGGTTGCATGATGATGTTGAACTACAAAGGAGGGGAAGGAAATGACTGACAATATAGGAATGGCATGAAGATTAGGATTCAGACATCCCATTTCAAGGAGGGCTGTAGGGAATTTTTGTAATTTTGGATTATAGGCATTAAAGTGGTACCTCCCAAATGACTGAAGCTTGGGCCTCAAAAATTGATATGCCTGGTAAGATTGAAACCAGGCTCTTGTTTAGCTCAGGATTGTGGAAGAATTGTATCCTGCAATTTGGCATATTTGAAAGCCAGGCTGTCTCTAAGTCCAGCAACTAGCAGAGCAGACCAGCAAATGTGAAGTTAACAAAGCCCTGGTTAGGGTCTGAGCACACAACCACTTATTGAAACTGAGAGTGGCTGTGGGGGCAGCCATAAAGAAGGAGTGTTTCCTCTGGTATCTGTGATGAGACATGGGGTCAGAGGGTAGAGAAGAGAAGAGAGGGGAGGGCTAGAGAGCATGGCCAACCCATGAGAGGGATGAGGAAAGAGGGTCCTAGCCAGGGCCAGCTCATCTTGTCTCTACCTGCCTATGCCCTGGCCATGAAGCTCCATTAATGTGAGTTTTTATAGGTGTTTGTGTTCACTGAAACTTGCCTGGACTGCACAGGGCAATAGAGAAGGTGGCAAGAGGGTAAGGGGCCTCCTGACAAAAGCTCCTGCTATTCCATCCCCTGAGCTGCCATCTCTGCCTCCCACAACCTCTTTCCAGACCAGAGCCAAGCCCCCTCTTCTAGCAAGCTATCCTCCCCCACTGCACCATCATGTGT
>JAQZBX010097927.1:0-11634 GCA_029593785.1 Cabassous unicinctus | reverse complement strand
GCCCTAATCATAACTTAATCATGCCCAGATTAACAGATCAGTTTACAAGCATGATCCAACTATATTTTTGGAATTCATAATTACATTAAATTAGCCAACGGCTGCAGCTCCTTTCTCATATTTTTTACTTAATCTTTTATTTCTTTAACCATCTTAAACATCCCCAATTTATAACTTGGATCTGATAACCAATTTTTCAAATTTCTTATATCTAGTTTTGCTGTTATTTGCTTCCTCTGACCTTGTTCATGATGGCTTTGTAAATTGGATTGTGACTTCATGATTAACATTGATATTTCAGTGAAATATCTTAAGACCACCCTAAGAACACTCTACAATAATTTCTCACTTGGGATCCCCAGAATACATAGAGTAAATTCCAAATCAAACCTACCTGATGGTAAATTTCTGGATATAAATTCTCAGGGGAACCTTGTTTCATTCTCTCTTGAGACTAGTTCAACATTAAATGTTTGTGTCTGTATATGTGCAGTTTTTTATCAACCACTATAGAAGGTTTGTGTGTGCGTGTATGTGTGTGTGTGTTTCTGTCTGCTCCCCAATGAGGTTATAGCTCATCAAGATTCCTGGCATTGTTTGTGGCTGTATGTCTTAATTCCAACTCTTCCACTGTGAGTATACAAAACCTGTGTTCTGTATTCGTATGATTATTTAAAATGCAAATACTCACATCAGAGTTATAACTCCAGTGTCTATCAGTCTTACCTTCATGTACTATGTGTTTTTTGACCACTAGCAAATTGCCTTACTTTCTTTCAAATGTAGCCGTGCATTTCAGAGAAGATTTTTTATATTTTACTTTTATATTTAGCAGCAAGACGATTTTTCATGCTATGCAGTCTGCCATGAAATAGAAGTCAGAGACTTTCTTTATGAGAAGACAGGATTCATTTACACTCATGGTGGTATGAAATAAACCTTCAGTATGGGTCACAAGATAATGCCCATAAATAAGAAATAAGTGTATTCTAAATCTTCATAGCTTTGTTCATGTAATTATTCTCTATCTGAATCCAGATGGATAGATTATTAGATTATTAAGCTAGATACCTTTATTTTATCTGCCTGGATTCAAAAAATATCACAAGATTACCAGAATAATCTGTTGATCCTAAATGTGTTATATTTATGACCCACTTTGGAGAAAAATATTTTGAAAAGACAAAGAAAACTTCTGGGTCACAGTAAAAAGCAGAATAACTTACTTGAGTTTTTTGTAAAACGAATAAAAGGAAGGATAGAATGGAAGAGAACATATGTGAGATGGAGGAAATAGGACCAGAGAAAGAAAAGAAAAGTAGGGGGGAAGGAGGAAGGGAGAGAGGGTGGGAGGGAGGGAGGAAAGACGGGAAAAAAGAGGGAGAAAGGAAAGTAAGGAAAGAGAATGAAAATATTGAGTGGCTATAGTTGATGTTATATAGATGTAATTGAATAAAAAATAAAACTGTGAAATAATTGCTCCTATCCTTGTTTGTGAGACAACGAAACTGAAATTTCCAGAGTTGAAATTATCTGGTCATTTCATACAGCTAACAATAGCACAGCCAGGAATAATAAGCTCAACTACCAAACTTAAAGTCCTGGTCTCTTTATGGTAAAGTGAATGTCAAAAAACTTCCTCTCAAGAGCATTTTGGCACATTTAGGCCCCATGCCCTCATCAATCCATCACTTTATGGAGACTAGATAGATTGCCTAGTCTACCCAAGACTTCTGACTCAAACTGAAAGGAGTTAGGGTCCACCTACAGTGTTAGAGGGAAGAGTCCACACAAGACAACCTTCATTTCTGACACCAACTGCAAGTTCAAGGGATTCCCCCAAACACCTTCAACTACAATAATTCACTAGAAAGATTCACAAAAGTAATTGAAAGCTATTATACTTATGGATTCAGTTTATTAAAGGGAAAGGATACAAATTAGAACCAGCAAAAGGAAGAGATGCAAAAGGTAGAGTCTACTGGGGTCCTCAGTATGCACTATCCACCCCAGGAAACAATTTGTGGCAATATGCAGAGTGCTACCAACCTGAGAAGCTCACCCAAGATTTGGGGTCCAGACTTTTTATTGAGGCTTCATTATATAGGCATGAATGATTGACTGATTGATTGACCTCAGGGTTGAACTCAGACTCTAAGTCAATTGTTACTGAGTGGCTCAGAAATCATATGATTGGTCTGCCTGGCATGGTCATTTCCCACTCTAAGAGTCATTTCACTAACCATGAAAATAAAGACACTCCTATCACACAGGAAATCCCAAAGATTTAAAAATTACTTCCCAGGAGCCAGGGACAAAGGTCAGACCTCTCTTTGGGTAAGAACAAATTATTTACACTACACTGAGACGAAAGGACCTAGGTTCAAGAAGAAAGTGAAGGGAAACAGATGTGGCTCAAGCAGCTGGGCTCCTGCCTACCATATGGGAGGTCCTGGGTTCCGTTTCCGGTGCTTCCTAAGGAAGACGAGCAAGACAGTGAGCTGACACAACAGGCTGGCGCAGTGAACTGACGCAAGATGATGCAGTGAGATGACGCAACCAAGAGACAGCAAGGAAACTCAATGAAAGAGACAAAACAAGCAGGGAGCAGAGGTGGCTAAAGCGATTAGGTGCTTCCCTTCCACATAGTAGGCCCCAGGTTTGGTTTCCAGTGCCTCATAAAAAGAAGGCAAGCAGACAGCAAGCCCAAACAATGAGGTGGGGAGAAATAAATAAAAATAAATAAATCTTTGGGGAAAAAAAAAAGAAAGAAAATGAAGTTGATGGTACTAAGCTAGACATTATTGACCCCACAACAGAAAAAAGAAATGGGCAGAAAAGTAATCCAAAGCAACAATGCAACTTAGTTCAAAGGGTATTTTGGCAACTCAATCTGAGCAAGAATAGGTGTTTTTGAAATATAAGACTTTAAGAAGGCTTGTCATTTGGGGCTAAATTTCAATAGAATGTTAATGTTTGTGCTCTTACAGTTTAAACAAAGCCTTGAAATTACTGATTGGTTCAAAATGGTTTTATGGAAAAACTAATCTGTAACAAAAACCTGTCATGGAGTATGAAGCAAATGGTAGAAAGTTTCCAAGTGGGACAGAGTAAGGACAAAGGGCTCTGAAATTTACAGCAGCAGGCATTTTCTCTACCTCCTCTTGACAGGGGGCTGACAGAGGCCTGCTCTGATGGCTTCATGGAACACTGTCTTGAGGCCCCGCTGTGTGAGAGCTGAACACTGCAGGTATTTTACAGCACCAATGTCCTTCGCCATGGCTAAACCCTGGGGATAGGTGATAAGGGTCAGTTTCTTCTCCTTCAGTTTCTCAATCATATTGTTATCATCCTTAAGATCAAGTTTAGTTCCCACTAGGATGATGGGAGTGTTGGGACAATGGTGTGGCACCTTGGGGTACCACTTTGCACAGACATTTTCAAATGATGCAGGACTCACAAGGGAAAAGCAAAGTAAGAATACTTTGTCATATAGGATAGGGGCATAATTGGTCATAATCTTCTTGTCCAGCTATATCCCAGAAGTCCAGATTCACAGTTTTCCATCCACCATAATATTGGCAGAAGAGTTGTCAAAGACAATGGGAATATATTTTCCAGGAAAATCAATGGTTGTGCAGTTGATCAGTAGGCAAGTTTTACCTATAGTTCTGTCTTCCACCACCACATACACGATGGCCTGCATCTGGGCCACTTACTGGGCTACAGTGGTGACAGCAAGGACCGGGGTGCTAAGGTGAGGCATGTCCCATGCAGGGCATGGCAGGGCACTGCCCATTTCACTTGGCCTTTAGCACACTGGTGGCCAAAACTCAGTGACAGCCACCACCCAGAGCTCACAATCAATCAACCTTCCTTCCTTCCTTCCTTCCCTTCTTTCCTTTCCTCCTTCCTTCCTTCCCTCCTTCCCTCCTTCCCTCCTTCCCTCTTTCCCTCCTTTCTCTCTTTCTTTCTTTCTCTTTCTCTTTCTCTCTCTACCTTCCCCCACTTTCTTTCTTTCATACCAGGGCTGGGGAATGAAACTGGGATCTTGTATACGGGAAGACAGAGCTCAACTACTGAGCCACACCAGCTCCATTGAGTTGGGTTTTTCATTTGTTTTTTGTTTAGTTTTGTTTTTAGGAGGTCCTGGGTATCATACCCAGGACCTCATACATGGGAAGCAAGCACTCAACCACTTGAGCCACATCCACTCCCACAGCATTATCTCTTGACAGGCCACAATAACTACCTAAACTCAGAGGCTGAGCAGAAAAATGCATTGTTTGAATCGACTACCAGGTCATTATAACAGAGTGTCAAAGAAGATTTCAGGGATAGGGTCTGAGTTTGGGGAGGGGCTAAAATACCTACACCCCATCCACTGAGCTTCTACTCCTGAGATGCAGCTCATAGATGCTTCATGCAATAGTCCTTCCTTCCTCCTTACCACAGGTGATGGGCTCACTGGAAAAGATGGAAGGGATCTAAAAGCGTGAGGATTCACTTAATAATGCCTTTAGAAGAAACAAACAAAGATCAGATTGGGCACCAAATCTGAAGGTATCTCTGAGAGACCAGGATAGCAACATAAATCCAGAGATTCTTCTAATACTTCTCCATATCCTACCTGTATTAGTCAGCCAAAGGTGTGCTAATGTGAAATACCAAAAATGGGTTGGTCTTCATAAAGGATATTTATTTGGGGTAGAAGTCCACAGATACCAGGCCATAAAGCGTTAAGTTTCTTCTCTCACCACAGTCCATTGCCATGTGTTAGAGCAAGACAGCTGCCGGCGTTTGCCAGGGTACAGGCTTCTGGGGTTCCTCTCTTCCTGGGGCTGCATTTCTCTCTGGGCTTAGCTCCTGTTTCCTCCACAAGTTCAGCTGCAGACGATCAGGCGAATGGCTTGCTTCTCTTCTCCTGGGGCCTTCTTTCCAACACCAAAACAGCTTCTCAAAAGACTGCTTTAACTCTGTTCTTTGCCTTGCCTTTTATATTCGATTCCCCACCCACCAAGGGGTGGAGCTCAACACCCTAATCATAACCTAATCATGCCCAGATTAACAGATCAGTTTACAAGCATGATCCAATTATATTTTTGGAATTCATAATTCCATCAAATTGGCCAACGGTTACACTACCTCACAAACTGGATTTCAGTTGTGCAATCAATGTCTATAATGACAGAGACAAGACTATGTTTATCAAACAGGGCTCCTTTTCCTCCTGGATATACAGATAGATTACATTTTCCAGCCTCACCTGCATTTAACAGGGACTATAATACTAAGTTCTGTGGAATAAAATGACATGCTCCTCTAGCAGGCACGGCCTTTAAAACCCATTTGATGTCCTTTATGCTCTATCTCTTCCCCCACCTTATTCAGATGCAGAGAATCCAGTGGAAGACATTGAAGTTACAGAAAATAGTAGAACCACACAATTGAAAGAGGCTAGGTCCAGAATGGCCACATAGAAGCAAGCTTCCCTCTTCCACATCCATGGGACTTGATGGGATCAAGAAATAGCATTTTGTTTTAAACCACTGATATAAGCATTTTTGTACTTACACTGGCAGAGGTTGCAGATGGTGAGAAAAATTACATACAGTGCTAGAAAGATCACATAAAAAGAAAGATGGCCTGCCTACTAAATGGTAACTCTAGAGGAGGCCACTGGAAAATTTCAAAATAATCGTATAGTTTGTAACTTTGATTATATTTAACAAGGTATAAGAAATAGATGAGCTTAGAAGAATCTTGACTGCTTTTCAAGCAGAAATTAAAGATAATAGAGTCTAGAAAAATGGGGTCTGTGGCAGTTTGAGATTATTTATGAATCCCAAAAAACGAAAGATTGTGTTTGTAAACTAATCTATTCATCTGGATGTGATACCCTTTGAGTGTATTAAATTCAAAGGTTTTAAGTTTACTTAATAAAATCAATTTAGGGATTTTGATTTGACCATTGCAGTAGGACATGACTCAGGGTGAGTCCCTGCCCCCTTGAAGGGCTGATATAAATGGGAACTCACTGAAGAAGATACTGAAGAGGAGAGAACTTGGTCATTTCTGTCCTGCCATGTGACAGAATGGAGAAGCCTCAAATAGCTGAAGCCCCAGGAAGAGAGATGAGCCATTCACCTAATAGTTTGCAGAAGAAGAGAACAAACAGCTGAGCAGCTGAGAAGGTCCAGAAAGAAACAAGTCCTATGCTAGAGACTGATATAGGAAACCCTGAGAGATAAGGCAGAAATCGCCCAGCATCTTGCTTCAACATATGGCAGCTGATTTAGGTGAGAAAGTACCTCCTATGGTACCTTGAGTTGGACTTTCCACAGCCTTGGGACTATAAACTTTTATGTCAAATAAATACCCTTTATAAAAGCAAACAGATTTCTGGTACTTTGCATCAGCACACCTTTGGCAGACTAATACAGGGTCTTTAAGAATTTTCACACTGCTTTAGGAGGCCAAATATTAGGAGAAAGTTTAAGAATGCTTTTAAGTAATAAAGACTCATTAAAAATCAGTCCCCAAGAGATATTAGAAGGGAGTTCTGGGAAGATGGCATTGGAGTAGGCAGGTAGTACTCAACTCACTCACAAAAACAATGGAGAAAGGGCCAAAAGCTTTATGAGGGACCTGCTCTGGGGGTCATCAGACCAGGACAGCATTACACAAATCCCAGGAGGGGAAGGGACAGAGAGACAAAGAACCCAAAATGACAAACATGAGTTACCAAACCCCTGCAGTGGCTGGGAAGGGCTCCCATCCCCCACTCCCAAGACAAAACCCCTGGCTCACTTCAGCTGACTAAGAGGGGAACAGACATCTTCCTTACTGTCAGCTGTTACAAGGTAAAAGCAGGGAGAATGGGGGTCTTCTCTTCATTGAACTCAGCCAGCAAAGTCTGATTTGATCTTGGTTCTGGCTACCAGGAACAGAGGAAAGCAGAGATTGAAAGAAACTCCTCTGTGGAAAGGTTTGCTGATAAGCACTATCCACTGGCTAGTCTTGAAACTGCATGGAGAAAAACTGCTTTTAGGGCTCTCTTAACCTCCTGGTAGAAAATCTATGCCCCATTAGTGAGACCCTGGCCCAATTCTGATAACATAAGCAGGGCAATTTTAAAGATTTAGAATAAGTTGAGCCAAATATCAAAGAAGACCTGGGGGGCAGGGGGGAGAGGGGGAACACTAGGGAAGAGAGAGAAATTGGCCATCAGAGTAAACTCACCAACATATTCAGATGCCTAGACCACAGCAAAAAATCACAAGACATACTAGGAAGCAGTAAGAGATGGCCCAGCCCAAGGAACAAAACAAATATCCTGAAGAGAGACAGGACTTAAGACATTTAATCAATGATAATCACACAAATCTCCCAAATCAATTCAAAGAATTGATAGAAAATATGACTTAAGGGATAAAGAATATTAAGAAGACACTGGGTGGGCAAAAAGAACACTTTGAAAGCCTGCAAAGAAACGTGACAGGACTTATGGGAATGAAAGACATGATGGGTGAGATTAAACATTCAGTAGAGGCACATAAGAGCAGATTTGAATACTCAAAGACAGAATTAGTGACTTTCAAGGCAGAACATATGAACTGGAAAAGACAGGAGAACAGAAAGAGAAGAGAATGGAAAAATGGAACAGAGTGTAATGGAAAAAATGACAATGTGAAACACATGAATATATGTATTATAGGTGTCCCAGAAGGAGAAGAGAATGGAAAAGGGGCAGAAAGAATATTTGAAGAAATAATGCCTGAAAACTTCTAACCCTTATGAAAGACATAAATATAAGTATCCAAGGGGACACACACCCCGAAAAGAATAAATCTGAATAGACCTGCCATGAGACACCTACTATTTAGAATGACAAATTTCAGAGATAAAGAGAGGATTCTGAAAGCAGCAAAACGAAAGAAAAGATCACATACAAGGGAAATTCAATGAGATAAAGTGCCAACCTCTCATCAGAAACCATGGAGGGAAAAAGAAAGTGGTATGGCATATTTAAGGTACTGAAAGAGTAAAACTGCCAGCCAAGAATTTTGTATCAGGCAAAACTGTCCTTCAAAAATGAGGGTGAGTTCAAAGTCTTCAGAGACAGAAACTGATAGAGTATGTTACCAAAATACCAGAATTACAAGAAATACTAAAGGGAGTGCTGCAAACTGAAAGTAAAAAACAAGGGCAAGAGACTTGGAGAAGAGTATACAAATGAAGATTATTAGTAAAGGTAAATTAAAGGGTGAAAAGACAGATAATAGTACGATATGACAAGAGAAAGCCAAAGGACAAAATGGATGAAGTGAGTAGTGCCTTTACAGTAATAACATTGTATGTTAATGGCTATAACTCCGCAATCAAAAGACATAAACTGATAGAATGGATAAAAAAATTATAAGCCATCTATATGCAGTCTACAAAAGTCTTACCTCAGACATAAGGAAAAGGCCAGGATGAATGTGAAAGGTTGGGAAAAGATATTCCATAAAAATAATAACCAAAAATGAGATGGACTACCAATAATAATATCAGACAAAATAGATTTTAAATGCAAAACTGTTAAAAGGGATGAAGAAGGTCTTTATATATTAATAAAAGGAACAATTCACCAAGAAGAAAAATTACACTCAATATTTATGCACATAACCTGGGAACCCCAAGATACGTGAGACACAAACTGGCAAAACTGGAGGGAAAAATAGAAGTCTCTACAATAATAGGTTGAGACTTCAATACACCACTCTCAATATTGGATAGAACATCTGGACAGAGGATAAAGAAAGAGAGAGCTTAAATAATATGATAAATGAACTAGACCTTTCTTCATTTATAGAGCATTGTAACCGAAAACAGCAGGATATACATTCTTTTCAAGTGCTCACGAGTCCTTCTCCAGGATAGACCATGTTTTCGGTCACAAGATAAGACTCAATAAATTTGAAAAGAATGAAATTGTATTAAACACTTTCTCTGATCATAATGGAATGAACCTGGAAATCAATAATGGATGAAAAAGGGGAAATTCATAAATATATGGAGATTAAACAACACACTTTTAAATAATCAGTGGGTCAAAGAAGAAATTTCAAGAGAATTCAATAACTATCTTGAGACAAATGAAAATGAGAACACTACACATCAAAACTTTTGGGACACTGCACAGGCAGTGTTGAGAGGGATATTTATAGCCCTCATTGCTTACATTAAAAAAGAAGAAAGAGCTAAAATTAAAGGTCTAACTGCACACCTGGAGGAACAAGAAAAAGAACAGCAAATTAATCCCAAATCAAACCAAAGCAAAGAAATAGTAAAGTTCAGGGCAGAAATAAATGAAATTGAGAACAAAAAAGCAATGGAGAGAATCAACAAAACCAAAAGTTGGTTCTTTGAGAAGATCAACAACATCGGCAAACTCTTAGCTAGACTGACAAAGAAAAAAAGAGAGAAAACACAAATAAATAAAATCAGAAATGAGAGGGGAGACATTACCATTGACCCCACAGAAATAAGAGAGATCATAAGAGGATATTATGATGAAACAAATGTAGCGCACTAAAGAAGGATGTTGTTAATGTGGGAAAGTGTGGGAGGGGGAGGGAGTGAGGCATATGGGAATCTCGTATTTTTTTTATGTAACATTTATGTAATCTAAAGCTTCTTTAAAAATGAAAAATAAAAATTAATTATGAAAAAAGAGGATACTATGAACAACTATATGCCAAAAAACCAGACAATGTAGATGAAATGGACAAATTCCTAGAAACACACAAACCACCTATGCTGACCCTAGAAGAATTAGAAGACCACAACAAACTAATCACAAGTGAAGAGATTGAAACAGTCATCAAAAACTTCCCAAAGATGGAAAGCCCAGGACTACATGGCTTCACACATGAATTCTACCAATCATTTAAAGACGATCTAATAGCAACCTTTCTCAAGCTCTTCCAAAAAATTGAACAGGAAAGAATGCTACCAAATTCATTCTATGAAGCCAACATCACCTTAATACCAAAACCAGATATACAATATTAGGAAAAAAGAAAATTACAGACTGTCCACTTCATCCCATTTGTGCACTGCATGCACTGCTTCCACCTTGGGAGCTCGCGAGGGAGGTAGGCTGTAAAAAGACTCTAGGTGGAGAGGGAAGTTTTGCTCAGACCGGCACAGCTGCTGTGTGCTTCAGGCACACAGGCATGTGCTCTTTCAGACACACAGGCAAGCAAGCAAGCATGCAGGCAAACATGCAGGCAAACATGCAGGCAGGCAGGCAAGCAGGCAGGTAGGCAGGAAGGCAGGCACTGTCGTTCTTTATTTCCAGGGTTATACATACACCATTGTTATCATTCAAATGTTACATAAAAGGAAAACAAAATGTAACTTTCCAGAATCATTTCTGCTTTGCCCAGGGAGTATGAATCAGATACAAGGCCTACTGAGCCGGGAGAGAAAGGGCTCTGTGAACTAATAGCTGATTCAACAGTTGGACTGCTGCCTGAGCAGTTGGGCCGCTGCCCAGGTCTTTAAACCTTCAGTTTAACTCTTACAGTTTAACCCTCAGAGGCTGCTGCCTGAGTTTCAACCCTTATACAGACACTGTCCTTAATGAATATAGATGCAAAAATCCTCGACAAAATACTTGCAAAGCCAATGTAAAAGCACATTAAAAGAATTATCCAACACAATCAAGTTTTATCCCAGGTATGCAAGGGTGGTTCCACACAAGAAAATCAATTAGTGTAATAAACTACATTCATAAATTGAAGAATAAAAACCACATGATCCTCTCAATTGATGCAGAAAAGGCATTTGACAAAATACAGCACCCGTTCTTGATAAAAACACTCCAAAAAATAGGAATAAAAGGAAGCTTTCTCAATATGGTAAAGTTCATAAATGAAAAACCCAAAGCTAGCATTGTACTCAATGGTGAAAAATTGAAAGCTTTCCCATTGAGATCAGGAACAAGACAAGGATGCCCATTGTCATTACTTTATTCAACATTGTGCTAGAAGTTGTAGCTAGAGCAATTAGGCTAGATAAAGAAATAAAAGGCACCCAAATAGGAGAGGAAGAAGTAAAACTTGCACTATTCACTGATGATATGATCCTATATCTAGAATATCCTGAAATATCCACAACAAAGCTACTAGAACTAATAGACAAGTTCAGCAAAGTGGCAGGATAACACAATCAATATGCAAAAATCAATAGCATTTCTATCCACTACTGATGTACAATATGAGGAAGAAATCAGAAAAAAAATTATAAGTATAATAGCGACTAAAACAATCACATATTTAGGAATAAACTTAACCAAGGATATAAAGGACCTGTATTCAGAAAGCTACAAACATTGCTAAAAGAAACTGAAGAAGACTTAAATAAATGGAAAGACATTCCATGGTCATTGTTTGGAAGACTAAATATCATTAAGATATCAATTCTACCCAAACTGATTTACAGATTCAATGCAATCCCCCCAAAATCACAACATCCTTTTTCGCAAAATTCAAAAGCCACTTATCAAATTAATTTGGAAGGGTAAGGACCCCCAAATGGTCAAAAATGTCTTAAAAAAAAAAAAAAAAAGATGTTAGAGGAATC
>JAQZBX010097926.1:0-11636 GCA_029593785.1 Cabassous unicinctus | reverse complement strand
TGGGGCCGGGGAGGATCGTTGGTATGGAGTGTCAGTGATGGGGGATGCATGGGAGGAAGTTCACCTGAACATACATATAAGGTACATAAAAGTGTTCAAATGTTCTTGGGGCATTGTCACAATGGGTGGAGACTCACACAATAATCAAGAGAATACTGAATTCCCATCCTGGAGAGCTCTGCCACATTCTCTAAGGGAGCAGCAACAGTCCCCCAGGTGCAGGGGCAGTGACTGATGAGGGAGGATGATCCACTGATGGGCCCTTAATATTGATGACTAGGCTTATGAGCCTTTGCTCTTGAAGTTGAAACTTAGCCTATTGTAATGGGGTGCCAAAAAGTTGCCTCCTGAGAGCCTCCTTGTTGCTCAAATGTAGCCTCTCTCTAAGCCAAACTCAGCATATAAATGCATTACCTTCCCCCCAGCATGGGACATGACTCCTGGGGATGAGCCTCCCTGGCACCGAGGGATTGCTACCAAGCACCAACTAGCAATGCAACTGGAAAAAGACCTCAAACAAAAGGAGAAAAAGGTAAAGACAAATGACTTTATATGGCTAAAAGACTTCAAAGTGAGTTGGGAGGTCATCCCAGAGGTAACATGCACATCGCAGCAGGATCTCACAGACTGCCAAAGTGGATACTACCCCAAATAGTGGGACTCTTGAGGGTTCTGGAGACACCCAGGTCCTATGGTCAGTGCGATAGCTCTGGAGTTTGATGCCTTGCCAGTAGGCCCTACTTTGGAGTTTGTGCTCCTGAGAGTGACCGAGTTGGACTCAATTATGTCTTCCCTGCACATGGCTCATCTGTCCTTTCTATTTGAACCTGTACTTGGTGCTGGAGTTTGTAGGTGTACCTCCATAGAGTTGATTCTTTGGGCTGTCCATGTGCCAGCTGGGCCCAGAACATTGGTGGAGTTGCAACACCTACTCTACAGTTCATTGGACTCACCCAGGACAACTGGCGGGGAGATGATTACGAACAATGGCCATCCCAGGGAATGGAGAGAGTGTGCAGCTGCAGGAAGGATAGTCCCATCCATCTTCCCCATGGGATATAAGACCCCTCTCAATTGGAGGTGGAGTGGATGTCACCATGCCAGAATCTTCAGGATGGGGGGAAGAGCTATGGACTAGAGTGGCCTTACTGGTATTCTACTATAGACATATTGTGATTCTAGCAATGGAAGAAATTACAACATTGATATAGAGCCAGTGGCCACTGGAGGCTCTGGGGGCAGGAAAGGGAAAAACAGTTGTAATGTGGGGGTTTTTTCAGGACTTGGGAATCGTCCTGAGTGATGTTGCAATGACAGATACAGGCCATTTTATATCATCACATAACATGCAGAACTGTGTGGGAGAGAGTGTAGACTACAATGTGAACTATGGTCCACGCTTAATGGCAAAACCCCAGGATGTGTTTATCAATTGCAATGAATGTGCCACACTAATGAAGGATGTTGTTTATGTGGGAGGGTGTGGGAGGTGTGGGGAGTGGGGCATATGGGAATTCCCATATTTTTTGTGTAATATTTATGTAATCTAAGTATCTTTTTATAAAAAAGAAAGTATATACCTAGAAGTGGGATTGCCAGGTCATACGGTAATTCTATACTTAACTTTCTGAGGAACTGCCAAACTGTTTCCACAGTAGCTGTACCACTTTACATTCTTGCCAACAATGAATGAGTGTTCCTATTTCTCCACATCCTCTCCAACACTTAATGATATAAAGATGTTGATTCTTCTCCCATAAATATGTAATCCTCATGCAATTTGAATGAAATAGCACATTTTTTTGGAAACTGGATAAAATAATTTCAAAGTTCACACAGAAAATGACAGTCAAAGAATAGCCAAAGATTATTTTTAAAAGAAAGGTAATGAAAAAACTATCCCTCATAGAAATAAAAGTTTAAAAACATAATAATTAGTGTAGACTAATATAAAAGTACACAGGTCAGTGGTGAAGGATGTTTAGATTAATGAATACCTGTAATTTAATATTGTACTTTAAAGGAGAATTACAAATCACAGGAAGGGACAAAACGTTGAAGAAGTGATATATAAATAATTGTTAACTACTCAATAATTATTTTTTAGGGTCTCACTTTATACCACATATCAATATAAACATCAAATAGATTTAGAAATTAAATGTCGAAAAAAATCAATCTGCAAATAAGAAGAAAATAAAAGCAGATGTTTATCAAATTTCTAGGTGGGGCCAACTTTCTAAATGTCAAAATGTCAAAGCAGTACAAGAAATCACAAAAAGAATGTGATAGGCTTGAGTACATAAAATTTAAAACTTCAATATTTCATAAAGCAAATAAATTGCATTGAAAACAAACAATGAGTGGAGAATAATATTAATGAAACATATGTCAGACAAAAGATGAATATTTTTACTGGATAAAGAATCCATGCAAATTGGTGACAAGAGCATTAAGACCCCAGAGGATAAGTGAGCACAGTACAGAATAAACAGAAAATTCACTGAAGAGGAACCACAAATAGCCAACATTTATTTTGAAAACATTATTAGATTCCATTACAAAATATTAACTTAAAACAAAAGCCATTTTCATTCAACCAAATTGGCAAAAGGGATTTTAAGTGACAAGATCTAATTCAGACAAGAGCAAAACAAAACTGATATCCTTACACACTTGTGAATCAATGATTGACAGTACAATCGAGAACCTTAAAAACAAGAATACACTTTAACCCAGTATTGTCACCTCTAGCAATTTATCAAAACTCAGCAACTTGAATGGCTGATTATACTTGCCCTTCCTGGACCCCTCATTCTATATTTCATTTCTTGCTTGATAGCTACCTTCCCTGCTAGGCTGTGAGCCTGATGAGACGAGACCACATCTGTCTTCTTCACAGCTGTCCAAGGACCATGCGCAAAGCATGCCATATATCATAGTGTAGATTAGGTAAGAAATTTGATCAAACAACAAAAAAGGGGAGGCCTTGACTGACCAACAATGAGAGAATGATTAAGTAAATTATTAAACATACCTACTATGGAAGTCATTAAAAAGATGCCTATAAAAAGTTTCTAGTAGGAGAGCAAAAATGTTCATATTCTGATGTTAAGGGAAAAAAGAATCCAAAATTGGTATAGAGCATAATTCCAACTATAGTTGTACAGAAAAGAAAACTAATCTATCAGCTATTTTAAGATAAGCTATTACTTTTATGTGCTACTAAATATTTTTTAAAAACCTAAGATGGAAAGTTTAATAAGATACTCCAATATGAAACTGTGGCAAATAAACCTCTCATACAGAAAGAGTCAGCAAGGAAACTTGTTACTTCCAACCTTGTTACTGGCTGGAGGTGAGGGAAAAAAATCTTCCCTAAGAATTTGAGCTGCAAGCCAGTATTCACCCTGGCTTGCATTTTGAATTTACACTACTAGCGTGATCCATAAACAGCAAGCAGAGAATTTGATCCAAAGTAGTCTCCTTTTTTGTAGTGCCTCGAGATGGCTGGCAAAAGCAAACACAAATCTCTGGGAGAACTCTACCTTAGTTCGGGTCGATAGTAACTGTGAGATGCTATCATCAAAGTTAAGTGAAAAAATTTGCATCCTAGAATTAATAAAATAAGATAACTACATCTTAACAGTGTCCAAATCAGTGATAAGACTATAGATAAAAAATATTTTACTGTATTTTATATGTGGATACATTTAAGATTGGGAACAGTAAAAATAAATTTTATTTAATTATTTAGACATATAGAGTTCTAGGCAAACTCATTTTGAAATATAATAAACATCATCATAGGGTCTCTGAATTGATTGCCTCTTCCTCCCTTCTTGTTCTCTATATCTCTTTTCCCACCAGAGCTGTTCTAATAGCAAAATTCAATTAGTTGCCTTCCTATAATCTTGTGAAATTCAGTAGGCACAGGAAGATAAATCTGCTGCTCAAAATTAGAGACTCTTTCAGACTGGAAATTGTGTTAAAAGTGGTGTTGCTAATATTTTTGAGTACTTAGCATGTGCAAGAAACAAGGTTAAGCCTTTAAGAGGGGCCAGTTGTACAGAGGTATACATCTCTACTTTTATTCATTCACTTAGTTCACAAATATTTATTGATCACTTATTATGCAAGACACCAGGAATATAAAGATAGACATTGTGGGTACTGAGCCAGCTCATAAATGAAGACTGAAAGAGGCTATACTGTTAGGATTACATGGCAAACTGATTGAGATGGAGATGATGAGTTTATTTTTCCAGTATATATACAGTTTGAGGGATTAAACTAGGGGATGTTGGGGTGAGGGGAGACCACATAAAAGACCAGGAAAAGGAAGTCCCTCCTAGGAGAAAGAGGAAAGTGAGCCCTAATGCTGATGGTTTTGGAAATTAAGGATTTTCTGTGAACCCTTATTTTACCTTCAAAAGTGAAAATTTAAATGTCTCAACTCTTGGTATAAATCTGATGACTAAATATTTCAGAGGGGGCAGGAATGGGAAACAGGAATAGCCATTTGTGATGGTTTGGAGCTATATGTACCCCAGAAAAACATGTTCTTAAATATAATCCATTCTTGTGGATGTGAACCATTGTAAGTAGGACTTTTTTTTTTTCTAGATACTGGGGACCGGGGAATGAACCCAGAGCCTTAAATGTGGGAAGCTGGTGCTCAACCACTGAGCTCCCCTGAATTGGTTTTTATGCTTGTTTTTGTTTGCTGTTTCTGTTTTCCCCAGGAGGCACAGGGAACCGAACCTGGGACCTCCCATGTGGGAAGCAGGAGCTCAACCGCTTGAGCCACATCTACTCTCTATAAGTAGGACTTTTGATGAGGTTGCTTCAGTTAAGGCCCATCTCAATTAGCATGTGTCTTAATCCTATTATTAGAGTCCTTTATAAGCAGAATGAAATTCAGACAGAGAAAAAACCATGGGACGCAAGAGCTGAAGGTCTACAGAACCCAGAAGAGAAGGGAGAGGCCAGGAAAGGCCACCATGTGCATTGCCATGTGACAGAGTAGCCTAGGACCAAGAATCACCCCCAAAATGCCTGACTCCGGGAAGAAAGCATCACCTTGATGATGTCTTGATTTGGACTTTTTCCTAGTCTGAAAACCATGAGCTCATAATTTCCCATTAAGTAAACCCATTGCATGGTATTTGCTTGAGCAGCCAAGGAAAACTAAAAGACCAGTAAAATAATGGGGGAAGAAGTGAGAAGAGAGAAGTGTTCAGATACACAATAAAGCCAAAGTTCAGGAAGGTCCCCACAATTTATCTGTTACTCAGAAGGACAGAGAGGATTTTCATGCTAGGTGTTGTGCCAGGGTATGTTTATGAAGATTCACCCCCTACTTCCAGAGATGCAATGATTTTGTTTAACCTCTATTCCCAAGGAGATAAAAAAATCAATGGATGCCCAAGGCCTTCTAATCCAAAATCTATGACATAGTAAAAATGAAGATATTTTTGCAGCATCTTCATCCTAAAGAATAGTGACCGTTATTTAGCCAACACTCACAATCCCAGAAAAGCAAGTAAGTGATCACTAACATTCTGTAGAGAATATGGTATCACTGAAATGGATGGGGAGCCCCAGGTATCGTCTAGCTCCTGAGTTTGAGGGCCAGGGCCAGAGCACCATTCAGCTTATTCAAGGCCACAAGATTGGCTTATGCACACACAAGAACTCCAGGCAGATACCAAAATGCACAACAGGAGATCAGGCCACGCCCCAAGCCCAAACAACACTCCCGCAGCCAAGGCTCCCCCTCCTCTGCTTCACTTTCCTGCATAGTAGCAGCTTTTGCCACGCATTCAGTATTATGTAATACATATCTGTCATGGCCCGTATGACTAGGGACTTAAAAATAATGGTGGCATATAAAAATTCACAGGGGTGCAGTTATTCAAAGGAATCCTAGGAGACAAGGCATCTTAACCCATACCAGGTAGACAGAACCAGATGGACGCATGTCATGTCATCACATATTTCCAACACCTGTGCACACATATACGTATATGCATAAAAGAAATCTCAAAAGGGACTTGGAATTCAGTGAAGCCTTTTCCGAGGATGCCTTCTTCTCAGGCTTGATCAGAAAGTCGAATCCGGTGGGAAGGCAGTGGGAGGAGATGCGGGGGCGGGGCGCAGGCAGGTGAGGGGGCCTCTGGCAGTCCCGACACGGAGGGCGGGGGAGCGCAGGCCCCACCGGGCTCGGGCTCGGGCCCGGGCTCCGGGAGGGTAGTTCCCGCCTGGGCGGCCCCGGCAGCCCGCCCCTGCCCCCGCCCCTCGCTGCCGGCGGCTCCTCCTCGCTTCGCCATGGTGGAGCAGGGAGACGCGGCGCCGCTGCTGCGCTGGGCTGAGGGCCCCGCCGTCTCCCTGCCGCAGGCCCCGGAGCTGCAGGCTGGGGGCCGGGGCTGGGGCAGCGGCGGGGCGGCTCGGCCCGCCGCGGAACCGCTGAGGAGGCGGGAGCCCGAGGAGCTGGGTCCCTCCGAGGTGCTGCTGCAGCCCGGGCGCCTGGAGCTGGGCGACGTAGAGGAGGACCAGGTGGTGGCCGTGTTCGTGGTCACCTTCGACCCCCGCTCGGGTGAGAGCCGCCCCGGGACCCGAGGATGGTGGGGTCAGGTCGCTCCCCTCCGGCGTTGGGGCTGGCGGGGGAGGGGCTTGTTGCGCGCGCACCCGCACCCACACACCTGCACACCCCCACCCCGGCCGGCCCTGGTCCCCGGGAGCAGAAGAGGGACGGGAGTGGCGTGTCCTTAGCCCCCTCCCACGGAGCAGAGCAGAGTAGCCAGCGCGATGTCTGGGCGCGCGCCCCTCGCGGAACCCGACCTGTGGGCTTTGTTCCGGTCACCCTGCGACCCTTCTCTCATTTCTGTCCGGCTGCTTCTAGGCAGATCCCCCAGTTCGCGCCCTCATTCCCACAGTCGTATTTGCACTTCTATGATGTTAAGAGTATTCTGTTTGTGGCCAGAGGACTGTTTTCTTTCGTTTTGTTTCTTTTCTTGCTGGGCTCAAAGATTTTTCAAGTAAAGAGGAGGCGGAAAGCCCCCAGGTGAACTCCTTCTGAAACATGATGTCTTGAGCTCCCCTGTTCTCTATTTCCCCGCCCTCGCTGCCTGTCACTCCAGCAGGATAACTTTCCTAGCGGCCAAGTTCACTTTCTCTGAGGGCATTATTTTGAGGAGTCAGAGCCGGGACAGTTAAAGCATGGGACTGGGGAATTAAGCTGGAAGACTGATTAAACGAGAAGCCTCCTTGGGTAGATCCTTTTTCCTATATGCTTGGAGAATGAAAGGGCTATCTTACATAATCCTACCCACCCTGTGAGGAATTATGCATTTTATTGGTGAGAGATTCTGTGAGGCTTATAAAATGAATGAATTGGTATGCGCTCTCAGAAAGCCCCACCCTGTCTGTGTGGGGCCTGGTAAATCCGAAAGCTCCTCTGCTGTTTACGTTTTGGAGGAAGATGTTCATAGTCAAGGTTCTAGGGCTTTAAAGAAAACCCTGGTGTGTTTTTCTGTCAGTGTTTGCAGTGGAGTTGCTGGGATGTAGTGCCTATTAGTGAAGGAGGACATTTACTTCTCTCTGGCGTTCCCTTCCTGGTCCTCCAGGAAGGACTTACAGCCCATTCTGAAGGACTCATGAACACCTGGCCTGATGGGGATGAGGTGGAGTGGGAGGAAAAAGGGTTTCAGATGCGGCAGAACATGATGGTTTGAGACACAGTAACTTTGGGCAAGGATTATGAGCCTGCAAAACATAGAACTTCTGATTCACAGAGGTAAAGTCAAGTCCCTTTTATGGCAATAGTTTGTGGTAAGGAGGACTTAGGCCTTTTTGACTCCTTTGCCCCATTCCAATGGCTTTCAAACTGCTTTGACTTGACCCACCATATGAAATCTGTTTTACATCACCACCCAATGCAATTGCATACGTATGTAACTGAAATAAAAGTTTCATGAAATAGCACAGACCCCTCCTACATGCAGAGCATACTGATATTTTCAATTCCATTTCTTTTCTTTCTTTTTTTAGGTGCTTATCACATGTGCTGGCCATGACTCACATGTTGGTTGAGACACCCAGTTACCAGGAGTTTGAAAAATATTGGTCTTTTTTGACTATCGTTAAAAAAAAAAACAAACTTGCTAGACAAAAATGTTGTTTTAATAAAAAAAAAATTACTTTGTAACTAATTATATTCCCTATGCCAGACCCCATCACCTACCTGTAAATAGTGAAAGTAAGATTCATTCTGGGAAGTGTTCAACTAGAAAAAAAAAACAAACAAAAAAAAACCAGAAGGAACATTTTCCAGGCTCTGATTTCATAGTGAACCTCTTACAAAGTTCTGGTGGTAGAGTCTGGATAAGAGGAAAAGAATACCCTACACTAACCATAGATAGACCTGATAAAATTGAAAAGCACCAAAGAGCTGGGACTTCCCCATCCATTGTCAGTCACGGCTGGTGAGTGTAGTTTTGTGGGTTTGTGAATATGGAGTATATATGTATACGCACGTATATAGACACAAGCACAAACGGATGTGTATGTAGTGGTTTTCAGACTAGGGTGCATGTGGAAAGAAGGGATTGTAAGTGATGCTTAAACATTTGCTTTGTGCAGGCATTAAATGAAAATGCTGTTTCATTTAATTCTCATCACCACTCTGTGATTTGGTGATGGTTTATACTCAATTTATACACAAGGAAACAGGCCAAGGATGGTTAAGTCATTGATGAATATTACTTATCCAGTAAATACTTTAAGTCCAGTTGTCTTTCTAGTATGCTATACTGTCTGAACTTCTTTTCCTTAACTTCTCATCATTACTCTATCCAGGGAGTGGGGAAGAGAGGAAGGGAGGAAGGGAGAGTGAGAGAGAGCAAAAGCAAAAGGAGGACCTTTTAACTTTGTTCCTTTTATTTTTTGGAAAGCAGTTGTTTCCCACTCATAAACCTGTTTCTCTCTCTCTTGTCACCTATCCCAGTCAAAAACAGCACTTAGCATCCTGTAAAAATATTCTGACAGTCCTTTTAGAAAAGAAAAATGATATAGTACATGTCTTAAAAGTAGAAGACTGCCTGAATGAATGTTTTCTGGGGTTCTAGGGCCTCGGCGTGCCCCCTTGTGTGGTGGCTGAGGAAATCATGGTTCACAGTTGTCCGGGGAACTGGAAACATCACTGGGACCAGAATTATGTTTCCTGATTTTGCCTCTACGACTGAGGCAAATCCTTCTTGCTACAGGTTAACCTTGGGTCACAGAGACTTTTTGTTACCAAAAGTAGTAGAGAATCCTGGATTCTTTACCAAAATCAGAGCATATCACAGAAGTTATTACATGGGAGTAACTTGTCTAGTTTCTCTTGCTTGCTTGCTGCCTGCCTGTGCTTTCTCCCATGTCTCTTCCACCTGTGTCCTCACCTCCTTCTCCTAGGGGCTCTCCCTTCTTCCCTCACCTACCCAGCCACTTACTTCCCAGGACATTGGCATTTCATTGGCATCCCATACTCTCACCTAATATGGGAAGCTCTTGGCTGTATCTGAGTCTGTGTGTGTGCATGGGTTGGGGAGGGGAGTGAATCTATAGTTATGGTACATCTTTAAGAATGCTCGTGGGTCTGTGTTGGTGACAGTGGATGTAAGAAGGGACATGAGGGAAGAGCGGATCCTTGTTAGAGTATGTGTGTGTGCTTATTTGGGCAGGTGTGTGTTCAGTGACTCTCAGACTGCGGTATAGGCATAGAAGAATAATTGTTCTTTTCTACTTTTAGATACAAGTTTTGGAAAGCTGAGTGGGGTACTTGTAGGAAGAATCAGAGTGTAGAGGCAGAGTGTTATTTTCATTGAACTCATGGGTTGAAAATGATGGTTGTTGGATCTACAGGTTACATGAGGACTAGGGGCTTCAGTTTCAAGGCAAGGTGGAGGCTTTTCTGTACACACGCTCACTCTCACACACACATTCACACACGCACACTCAGTCTTCATCTGGAGCAGGGAGCCCCTAGGATGGTGGTGCTGGCCATCTGAGCTACAAAGCTGCTATTGAATCCAGCCCCAGATGCTAACTGTGTAAGTGGGGTGGGAGAGGTTGGCAGCCAGAATATTGCTTTTTCATTGTCTTCAACCCATTACTTAGAACCTTGGTTTTTTGTTTTTGTTTTTATTTTGCTCTTTGGGTTTCTAATAAAATTTTACTTTCCTCTGCTTAATTAAGGAAAAAGGTATTGTCACACTTGGCTATTAGCCTGCTTCCTGCCCCCCCTCCCCCAGCCCCCATGGTGGCGACTTTAGCTATTTCATTGTGTGCCTGAGGAATTGTGGGTGGGCTTGAGGAAGATAAAGCTTTGGACCTACAATGTCTGGACACCTGTGAATCTGCCTCATGGGGCTGTTTCTTTATAAGGGGAACACTTTTTTATCCTGAGTTATTTTGTGGATGTCTGGGGGAAGTTCCTTATGCTGCATGGGTTTGTACTGGGTGGCTGGGGAGGAAAGTAGGGAAACCTAAGGAAGGGAACACCTGCTGAAGGTTTTGAGAGTTTGCTTTTCCTTTTGTTCTTCCTGAGTAGGGATGAATTACTCTGTGTTCCTTCCCCAATCACTAGCCAGTGTGCAAATTACATCTAAATACCTATTTAATTGGGTCCATCTGAATGCTCCTATATTTATGTCAAACGGATATTTAAAAAATCACTTCCACACTAATTTTTATCTTCATAGATTCTCCATGTAGTCAATGAAATACAAGCATTTTCACCTAAACAGCAGAGAAGATGGAGCCTCAGAGAGACCTCGGGCCAGGTCTGGTGTCTGAAGCTTAACTTGGAATGCAGCCCAGTCATCTAACTCGTGGCAGATAATAAATGTCTCAAGCAATGGGTGGGAAAGTGAGAATGGAAAATTTGGAGCATAATTTTGAGATGCAAGAATAGTACTAAGAATTGCTCCAATGAGGCTCAGCTCCAATGAGGGAGGCAAAGACAAAGCCAGATCTGAGATCCAACAAGAAGGTATCTTAGAATGATTAACTCTACCACTATCCTTTCACTGTATTTTCCATCAGATGTCAGTGGAATACAATTGTGGTTATTTTTATTAATCCCACACTGGCAGAATCTTTCCCAGACCGTTGGTGATTCACCTGCTTGTGGTTTCCAGGGAGAGGTCAGTTTGTGGCCATCTGCTGTGATTTCTGTTTCTTCTCTTAAAAGTCTATAAAGGGTAAAGGAGGAGTGGTAATAGAAAACCTACCCTCACTGAGTGCCTACTATGTGCCAGGCACTGAGGCACTATGCTAGGTGTTTTGAGGACCTTACCGCTAATCCTCCCAACAACGTTCACTGTCATGATGAGAAAAACAGGTGCACAGAGCTGAAAGCCACAGAGCAGAAGGCTGCAGAGCCCAGGTGCCAGCCCAGGTCTGCTGCCTCCTTCCCCAAACCACATCACCTCCCAGTGTAAGATTATATGGCATCTGCAAAATGGAAAGGCTTTCCTATTTAAAATTAATGCATGGGAATTCAGCCATGGGTTGGCATATGGTTGACTTTAATCACCAGTATTAATTTCTTCTTTCTTCAGGTTTCTTTATCCAGACTCTTTTTTTTTTTT